>JAVSCE010004777.1:0-77796 GCA_032199065.1 Smutsia gigantea
ACTACCTAAAGCAATCTACAGATTCAATGCAATCCCTATCAAACAACCAACAGCTTTCTTCAATGAAGTGGAACAAATAATTCTAAAATTCATATGGAACCACAAAAGACCCTGAATAGCCAAAGCAATCCTGAGAAGGAGGAATAAAACAGGGGGAATTACGCTCCCTGACTTCAAGCTCTACTACAAAGCCACAGTAATCAAGACCATTTGGTATTGGCACAAAAACAGACCCACAGACCAGTGGAACAGAATAGAAAATCCAAACATTAACCCAAACATATACAGTCAATTAATATTTGATAAAAGTGCCTTGGATATGCAATGGGGAGATGACAGCCTCTTCAGCAGCTGGTGCTGGAAAAACTGGACAGCTACATGTAAGAGAATGAAACTGGACTACTGTCTAGCCCCATACACAAAGGTAAACTCAAGGTGGATCAAAGACCTGAATGTAAGTCATGAAACCATTAAACTCTTAGAAAAGAACATAGGCAAAAATCTCTTAGACATAAACATGAGCAACTTCTTCATGAACATATCTCCCCGGGCAAGGGAAACAAAAGCAAAAATGAACAAGTGGGACTATATCAAGCTGAAAAGCTTCTGTACAGCAAAGGACACCATCAGTAGAACAAAAAAGACATCCTACAGTATGGGAGAATATATTCATAAAAAACGTATCTGATAAAGGGTTGACATCCAAAATATATAAGAACTCATGCACCTTAACAAACAGAAAGCAAATAATCCAATTAAGAAATGGGCAGAGGACATGAATAGACACTTCTCCAAAGAAGAAATTCAGATGGCCAACAGGCACATGAAAGATGCTCCACATCGCTAATCATCAGAGAAATGCAGATTAAAACCACAATGAGATATCACCTCACACCAGTGAGGATGGCCAACATCCAAAACACAAACAACAACAAATGTTGGCGAGGATGTGGAGAAAAGGAACCCTCCTACACTGCTGGTGGGACTGCAAATTAGTTCAACCATTGTGGAAAGCAGTATGGAGGTTCCTCAAAAAACTCAAAATAGAAATACCATTTGACCCAGGAATTCCACTCCTAGGAATTTACCCTAAGAATGCAGCAGCCCAATTTGAAAAGGACAGATGCACCCCTATGTTTATTGCAGCACTATTTACAATAGCCAAGAAATGGAAGCAACCTAAGTGTCCATCAGTAGATGAATGGATAAAGAAGAGGTGGTACATATACACAATGGAATATTATTCAGCCATAAGAAGAAAACAAATCCTACCATTTGCAACAACATGGATGGAGCTAGAGGGTATTATGCTCAGTGAAATAAGCCAAGCCGAAAAAGACAAGTATCAAATGATTTCACTCATATGTGGAGTATAAGAACAAAGAAAAAAACTGAAGGAACAAAACAGCAGCAGACTCACAGAACCCAAGAACGGACTAATAGTTACCAAAGGGAAAGGGACTGGGGAAAATGGGCGGGAAGGGAGGGATAAGAGGGAAAAAGGGGCATTACGATTAGCAGATGTAATGTTGGGGGGGCACGGGGAGGGCAGTACAACTCAGAGAAGACAAGTAGTGATTCTATAGCATCTCACTACACTGATGGACAGTGACTGTAATGGGGTTGGTGGGGGGGACCTGATGTAGGGGTAGTTTAATAACCGTAATATTGCACATGTAATTGTAGATTAATGATAATAAAATTAATTATATTAAAAAAAAAGAAAATAGCTTAGTGTTTCCAATTTAAAAATAATAAATAGTACAAAACACTCAAACTCTATAAAAATAAAAGAAGCTAAAACTAACCTAAAATCCACTAGTCTGTTCATCACATTAACGTTTTGGTAACCCATTTCTTTGTGTCTCTGGACGTGAACATATATATACTTCCTGTGTAAGTGGGAGATCGTGCACACCTGTGTCTTTACAGAGTGCACACCCTTGTCTGTGATGGTCTTTTTGTATCTCCCACCACCCTTCTTCAACCTGCCCCTGCAGGGAACCACTGCTACCTAGTGTGCCTCCTTCCACACAGATCTCCACTCTGCCTGCACCACATGGAGGTGGGGCAGGACAAAAGTCCTCTCCTGGGGAACGCCTAACCTTTGACAATGGACCCTGGGGAGAGACAAAGTCAGATATCCACATATGCAATTAAGGAATCTCTGATTAGAAGTCAGAAGACCTCTTGCCCATAGATGCTAGATGTCATGCTATAATTTTAAGGATTATTGGAGTTAGTTGCCTGGACATAACCAAGTTCTGATTGAAATACACTAGTAGGACACATGGCGTGGCCTCAAAGCATCCCCTGTCCTCCCAACGTAAGTTGGATAGGGTGAAGGGGGTTCTATGTGGATTGTAACACATGCCTCTACCCCTTTAAGTGGACTCCCAGGTGGCGCTGTGTGCGTGGCAGTGATTCAGACAGGATGGTGCCAAACCAGGTTGTTTCCAGTCTTCCTGGGGGTTCCAGTTCCTTCACACAGACCTCTCCCCAACTGGAAAGAACTCCTCAACCCTACTGAGTGGAATTCTGCTCTGCTCCCACCAAGCAGCCTCTTCCTTTCTTTCTTTCCTCATTTAATTATTTCAGATCTTGCTTTTCCTGTCCTTTGCCTGAATGGATTCCCACTGAGGTCTTCATGCCTGTTCATACATGCTACGTGCTCACCATCTTGCATGACACCTTCAAAGCAAATACAATAAATGACCACATCATAACGTGTGGCACTCTACAGCACATGATAAAAAGGGATGTCATTGTAATCAAATCTATTTGTTCCGATGTACACTACAGATGAATTAGATGGTAACTATTTGTTGAAAAAACAATTCATTGAATAAGAAAGGAAAATTCCAGTCAGGGCTACAAAAATATGTGATTTGTACCCAACGTTTCAAAAGTATATTTATTGCATTAAAGAGAGGAGGGCACATCTGGGTCTCTATCCGTGTGTGTGTTTCTGCATCCATAAGCCTGGGCCTCTGGTCACTGGCCTTTTAGATCAGGACCATGTTGCCTGCCACATACCTCTCTCCTGGCTGTCAGTCACCAGAAGCAACCTTTTGCAGGCGCAAGCTCTGCTGTGCAGACAGGTGCTGCAGACTTCACCCAAAAGATTTTTTTTTTTAATCCCAAACAAAAACTTTCCACTCAGAGCAGGCAAGCTTTACTTTTTTTGAAGTGTTACTTAACAGAAGGCCTTGTAATGCTCATAAAACCCTGGAACATCTGGTAAACGGTGTCAATTTTACACGTTCTCTAGCACGGGGTACATGACTCTTGTTTCCACTGGCATAAGTCATGGATGCTGGTGGGTTTCCAGGCTCTCTGCCCTTCCTGATTTTCATGCAACGGTCCCAAGCCAACAGGTCTGCCTCTACCTTCTACCGTCCCAGCAACAGCCAACAACCTCAGAGCCCAGATCCAAGAGGCAAGCAAGGCAGTGGGGAGGGTGTAATCAGCCCAGGACATCACTCCTGCTGTGACAGGCATGCAAGGCATGCTGGGAGGGGGTGCAGACTAGGGTGCTGAGGGGTGACTGGCAGACTGACTCTTTTTTGGGAACTTTAAATACCCCAAGAACCTGTGGTTTTAATATTCATTCATTTATTCTAGATGCTAAACACATCACCTTTTGCCTGGTTCAGGGACAGGAGGTTGGGGAGGGTTACTCAAAAACATTTAAAATCAGCATTTCCAAAGTCATCTGGAAATACAGTCACAGTCCTATTAGCAGATGCTATTTTCTGTACCTGTTTTATATCCTGGCAAGTAAGGACCCCAAGGCTTTTCTGTGAGCTCTGACTTTGCTATCAGAAGAAGGCTTCTTTCTTCCCAGCTGACCTGCCTTCCCACTATGTGACTTTCAATGCTAGGGATAGTCATAGGAAAACATCAGAGGGGCAGACTAAATTCTGCATCCCCAAACAAACACCTCAGAAAGCAAACCCTCACCCTTTGTAAACCCTCACATGCTTACATGTCCCTTTGCGATTCTCTGCATTTAAGGCTCAAGATGGTCTCACTCTCTAAAACCCAGTAGACACAGGGCAGTGCAAGAGCCCAGGAATTAGCTAAGGATCACTGCCCGAAAGAGGACTATGTGTTCCTGGGCAAGTCCCTCACTTGAGCCTCAGTGTCTTCATCTGAGTAATTGCTCTGTCTATCTCCCAGGACAGACAGAGAACCCAACCACTTAATACACATGAATGTGGTCTCTAAGACATTCCACAAATGTTACTTACAGTTATATCTATTTAATTGCTGACTACTTCGTCTTTTCTATAGTCTTCACTACAAAGCCCAGTTCTGGCTAATGAATTAACAGAAAGTCTGCTGAAAGTTTCTGGGAAAGAAATTTTGCTGCTGATAAAATACACTTGTGTTAGAGAAAAGAGCTCTGTGGTATACTCCCCTTCTCTGGCTTCCGGTCTTTGAGAGTGGAGCAGCTACAGCCATTCTGTAATCATGAGGCTACAAAAGCTCAGAGTGAAAAGTCCATATGTTGAAAATAGCAGGGAGGAGGCCTAGTACAGGGCCTGGACCCTTGATGACATCACCTAATGTCAACAAATGTCTGCTTTTGGCCTGCTTGCTATGTGAAAATTAAAAAGCCCTATTTATATAAGCGTCTGTTAATTAGAAAGCCCTCAATAAATACTTGTTGAACAGAATTTGCAGCCTCTGGGAGTTGTTTCCAATAAGATAAATGCATTCTGCTTTCTAAAAGCAATTTGAATCCTTTCTTTTGAACTTTGAGCCTCAACTCCAACTTTGAGAGCAGAATACCTCAATGCATAATAACCCCCATATAGTTTCCTGATTTTGCTTCGAGAAGAAGGAAGAAAATTTTCTTTGTGAAAAACCTTCTCCCTTCTCTTGCCCCTCCCTGGGCTACATGTCATGACTTCTAGCCTCAGCTGGAACTAGCAACGCAAAGGCAGCCTCAGAGAAAAGAAGGAAAAATAATTAAATCACACCATCCACAAGGGATCAGGAGTTTAGAAAACAGTTTCCCATGGTTGGCTGCAAACACAGTGAGGGTGGTCTCCGCATCCATCACTTGTCCCTTGTCCTCCCTATGTGACAGGGTGTGTATTACCTTTCTGTCTGTTAGATGCCAACACACAAACTCCTGGAAAGGGTCCATCAGCGATTTGAAGACAGGATCTCCGAGCTGAGGCAGGAAGACCCTGCATTTCAGCTTCCTATCTCTTCCATGTAGCTTCTAGAAGGAGGGAGACTAGTTCCCCTGGGGTCATAAAGCATAATGGTCAAGAGCCAGATTCCAGACCTGGGAACTCTGCCACTTCCTGGTTATATAATCCTGCCATTCTATCCAAGCTCCATAAAATTCACATCCTGCATTTCTAAAACTGGGAAATAAACGAGATAACCCAGGTAAAGAGCAAGTTTGCCACACAGTAAGCCTCAAAAAATCTGCAGATATTTTTACCCAAGCTCAACCAGAGTCACACTGACCTATTAAATCATGCTGCAGGCTGTTAAATGGCCTTTTCCTCCCAATTGGCCGGTTTCCCCAACCCTCTCTAGTCCTGCCTATGCTGCTTCCGAGACCACCAGCCTCTCCAAGCCTCTATCTCTAAACCAGCTACTCCAGTTTAAAAGACGCGTCCCGCTGCATTTAGACTGTAGAGCCCAGCACCAGGCTATCTCAGCGACTACCTTACCACCCCGCACTTCTCTCTCGAGTTCTCTGCCAGGCAGCTTACCTCTTCTCAGCTTGTTTTCATCCTCTGAACATCAGGGATAATAATTTCTATTTTTCAGGATTGTTGGAAGGGTGAAAAAATTAAGTAATATTTGTAAAGCACTAGGTACAAACTGGGCACTTCAATTGTACTTAACATTGGTATTAATAATAATAATAATATTGTGTGTTGTTTTCTGTTGTTAACATTAAAGATTCAAGGTCACATATCCCTAAGTTAACCAAAACAAGCAAACAAACTAGAAGTAAGGGTGAAAACGTTTCTCTTTTCTTTAAGCTGAGATGCAACTTGACGATGGGCTGGGGTCTGGGAAGGAAGCCGGCGGCCACCCAACGTGCCACTGCTTCCTGGGAAGATCCGGCTTTAAAGCCAAAGCCCCACTGGGCCAGGTCCAGAGATGCCTGGCACATTACTGGCCCCACCACACAAATAAAGAAGAATGTGTGGTTGCAAATACATATACAGATTTGGATTAAAAATAAAGTCCCCACATGGACCCACCAAACTTATATTTCAAAAGGATTTCTTTCTCTTTCTGTCCCTCCATGTGTCTTTCTCTCTGGCAATATTCTGGACTCTTGAAAATAGAGGTTTATTATGGAAATGCTGACAGACCCTTAAATAGAGCACTGTATTTGCAACACTGTAATTATGCCTCCATTGAAAAGCTCCAAAGAAAACATGATTTCCTTGTACAAATAAATCATGCATGGCTTTAAAAGCCCAGATTTAAATCATTTGAACCATAAAGAACCATCGTCTTCCATATATATAAATGGATTATAAATAATAATGACTTTTTAAAAATTATGCCTACACCAGGGAAATGTAGATGAACTTTTATGGTATTCATAAAATTGGACCCACATCTCTCTATCATTCTACTGTGTTAGAAGGCAGATTAGCCATATTACAGTGTTGGTTTGATTGGCCTAGAAATTGCCCCCTAGACAAATAAGAGATCCCTATCTTCTCCCATGCACGCCTAGCACAGGACGCGCACAGGCCTACCTCCCTCCCTCCCTCTCCTTCTCTGCTCCCGAACAACCCACTGAGCCCCAACTCTAACCTATTGGTTCTGTGGCATTCCTCAGCAAGACGAGCTAAGGTGAGACCCTGCAGACAACCGCCTTAAGGTGATGCAGTAGCTCAGGTGTGTTCCATGACTACAGGCAGGCTGTCACTCCCCACAGAAATGACTTTTGGACCCCTTCATGCTCACTGAAGATAGGAGGTTACCAATGCTTTAGAACTGCCACCTGACAAGCATTGTGTGTTTGACCTGTAGCATGTGTCTGCAGCCTCAGCAAAATCTCCAGATTTCATAGCCACTGCACCAAGCGCTGCATAAGAGGCCATTATGCGAATCTGCAGCAGCTCCCAGCAGTAATCAGAGAAGCAGAACATGGCACTGGAGGACAGGGTTTTTCTTCCCTTCCAGATGGTGGTTTGCTTATTTTCAAACAGCTATTGATACTTCCAAATGGCAGTCACTAAATGACAGGTTTCATGTAGATGATTATCAAAAATGAAACTAGCCGAATTGAGACTATAATTCCTTTTCTTAATAGCAAAAGAAAATCTGCTTTATAATTATACAGACCTCCATGTGGTTATAAATACTCATTTATACCTACAAAACTAAACTTGTTACATGGCATTAGTTTTTTCAACAGTGTAACTAAATCTACATTTTTTCCACAGATGGAATTTTCATATTTGAGGGTCAGTTCATTCTCATAAGGCCTTTCAAATTACAAATGAGAGATTAAATTATGTTCCTTCCCATTTTCTTACCAAGTCTATTTTATTACTTTTTTATTCTTTTCTATTTTAATTGAAAATTGGTAACAGAGAGTTGCCTAAATCTATATATGACCCATATACACCCAGCACCCCTGTGACCCAGGCTTGGTGTAGTGCTGTGTGAAAAGCAGTTCAGCAGAAAACATATATAGAATTGGAAGCAACTTAAATGGTTTTTATTCTTTTTAGAAAACACCAATTTGGGGTAAGGAGTGCGGAGGACATGTTTAATACAACAAAACAGCTTTAAAACCCTTGTATGTCGGACTGAACTGTGTCCCCGCGAATTCACATATTAAAGCCCTAACCCACAACATGACTGTGCTTGGAAATGGGACCTTTAAAGAGGTCATTTAGGTTAAATGAGGTTAGAAGGCGGCCTAGTCCAACATAACTAGTGCTCTTCTAAGAAGAGGCAGAGACACTGTGGGTGCACACACACAGAGAAAAGGCCACGAGAGGACACAGTGAGAAGATGGCATCTGTAAGCAAAGGAGAGAGGCCTCAAGAGAAAGTAAAGCTGCCAACACCTTGATCTTGGACTTCCAGCCTCGCAAACTGTGAGGAAGTAGTTTGGTTGTTAAGCCAGCCAGTCTATGGCATTTTGTTATGGCAGCCCGAGCTGGCTGACACAACCCTATTTAGATACCTTTCCCACTTATCTTCTCTCTAACACCCATCAGGGGCTCCCCCCCAAAAATCAATGTACCCCTTCTCTGTCTATAGCCCTCCAAGCTCTCCAGACGCCCATGTCACGCCTGTGTTCCTTCTCTCTTCCTGCTCTCCTCTGTGGCTCAGCTCTTTATTATATCCACTGGGCTTCCTGGGCCACCGTAGCCTGTTCTCATCGTCTTCTCCTGCCCAAACTCGGAGACTGCAGAAAATTAAAAGCCTTCCTCCTCCAAGAGAAAGATGAGAAGAGAAGCTGTGAGTATATGACAACCTATTGTCCTGATCATGTACTGAAAGATTACAACATAGAAGCAACTAGGACAAGAAAGAAAGGGATGAAGGTCAAAAGGACAGAAATGCAAAGAGCAGCAGCACCTATGCAATGTCCAAAGTTTAGGAGAAAAGACCCATTATTTCTTGTCATTAAGAAAAAGAACCCAAACATTTGACTAATATGTTTGCCATGCTGGCAAAATTGGCTAAAGTCTTGACATCCTGTCCACCTGGTCAGAAATGAATGTGAAGGTAAACTGGTTGAAATGGTATGTTCGAGTCTCTCCTGGAGGCTCTTCTCTAGGAAAATGCAGCAGTGAAGTAATCCCCATTTGGCCACCCCTAATAGAGGAGAAATGGGGGAGAGAGAAGGGAGCTGGAAATGCTCACTGGAGGAAGGACAATTTTAAAGCACCAATAGAAAGTCTTATTTTTGTTCCCAAATGGGCTTATTTACAATGGACAATCAAAATATTTAGAAATGTAATGGGGAAAAAGGTCACCACCAACTCCAACAAATTCTACTATTAGTCAGCAAAGTGCCTGCAAGTCTAGATTCAGGCATCTGTGTGCAATTATGACAGCACTTGCAATGCACTCTTCACCCTCAAAGCCCTTTCCCTGGCATTAACTAATGAGTCCTCAGAACACCCCTGTTGGGAGGTGTGATTACATCCGTCTTGGAGAGAGGGGGTGGGATGGATCCTCCTGGAGATACAGATGCTTGGCAGGCTCTGGTCAGCTAGGGCTCCCCCAGTTCTCCAAGGACGTCACATGTTCTGGCTTCCCCTCAGGGCAGGAGCCCTCCAGAGAGGAGACCACCAGTCATGGCGACCACTCCCCAAGAACTGAAAAACACAGATCCTCTCTCTCAGGGGTAATGAAACCTCAACTCTCCTCCAACCATTAGTTTTCAGAGTCTTCCTGCAACATGTGTTGGCTTTGCCCAGCATCAGCCTAGCCAAGCTGTAGCTGGGATTTGCAGAATTCCCTTTTCTCTGTGGTTTCAGGTTAGGACTGGCCACAGGAGAATTGAGAGCAGGATTTGGGATGTGGAAGTGAAGCAGCCTCCATGGCAATGGGAAAGTGGGTCGGGCTCTCAGCACCTCTGTGCCTTGCCCCAGCTGCCGCTAGTCCACAGACCCACCTTCTGTAGGAGAGCAGGGCCGGGTCTGCAGCCCTTGCAGATGCCACAGGATCTCCTCCTTCAGCTTCCCTGAGTCATGGGCCAGGCAGGCATGGAGGAGGGCATCTACTTCTGCAGGCCATCTGTACTGATCAGGTTAGAGGTGATGAGTGAACACTGGTCCCTGTTTGTCTTCAGGGCTTCTTGAAGGTGGGTTCCAGTTTGCCCTTGGCTCTCTCCCACCTCACATCCAGGCTTTCCTTCCCATTGCCAAGACTGACCTCTGTGACTTCAGGCCACCAGCAGATGCAGAGGCAACACCTTCCTGGACTTCTTCACCAGTTCCCACAAATGTGTAAGGTGCAATCCCTACAGAAAATCTCCTATTTACTCAGAGTGGTTTGGCTTCACTGATCAAACACTAACTGACACAGAGCATTATTTGACTACTTATATGGTCACAGAACCTCCAAACAAAATGGGATCCCAACCAGGAATCTCATTCTCTGGAACTCTGCAAGGCATGTAAGTTGGCATCCACAGTCCAGATGGGCCCCCCAGTAACCCCCATTTTTTCTCTCTTGTAAGTCCGCTTGGCCTCCTTTCCTGTGAGCCAGGACTCACAAGACCTGTGAATCTGAATCTAACCCAAGAGCACATTTCTAGTCCTCTCTTCTCCCTCCTACTTACTCCTATCCCCTGGTGAGGGCAATGGAGAAAAAAAAAGACCGTGCTCTTACAGGTCAAGTGTTTATTTCATGAGGAGCTTTCTAACAGGTGCTTTACCTGTGTAAATTTCAGTTTCAAGCATGAACTTACTTGGGGGTGCAGTGGCTTCACTAAGCAGTCTTACATATTTTTCAAGAGAGGCCAAAAATAGAAGAAAGAGATGAATGGTTCGGCACAGCTCTCCCAAGGGGCCTCCATTTCTCTCAGGTGAGTCCAGCTCTAGTCCCTCACACCCACACCATGAGGCGTGGTGCAGGAGTCTGGAGGAGTGGATGGATGGATGCTATACCGCTCATTTGCCTTTTTGCCCTCAGACCTAGTCCCCACCATTTCCCTGTTTCTCTCTGTATTCAAAGGGGATGACCTCAGGGAACTACCAAGGCTCCCTTGCCCACTGCTTCTTGTTTGTTTCAGCAGGAACCATGGGCAGGAGACTGGAGAAGCCAGGTGTTCACCTCCACCCAGCCCATACTTGGGGCTGAGTCTTCCCCATCTAGCACACCACCAGCTGGACTTCCCTTAGAACCAGAACCAGATCTGGAGCCCAGGATCCAACAAGTAGCTCAAGTCCTTGGGCTCCAGTAATGCCTCTGTCCCTCCAGCTCTGGGGGAGAGGTGGCTTTCTCCACCTTCTGATCTTGGGATTGCTTTGCCTGTCCTCTTGCTCTTGGAACTCTTCCATACACCTTAGTAACTAACTTCTCATATTAAATTTCTTCTATTAAATTACTCCAGATAGGTTTTGTTTTTTTCTTGAGAGACCCAGGCTGATACAGATGCTTTTGATCCTGGGGATTCAAATTTACCAAACTGACTTCCTTCCAGGATTTCTAAGTTCCCTCGAATAGCATCTTTTTTAAAAATTACTTGTGGACAACGATACACAAGGTGTTACAGAAAAAGGAAATTTGAATGGTAACTCTGCACCCAGCCTTTGTGGTAGGGGTAGGGAAGTGGAATTGATTCAAGTCTTCCTACCAACCTTGCAAGAGTAGATACGTACTAGGGGAGTGTTTCAAGTGATAGCAATGAATGTCTACTCATAGTAACGGGTTTCCACACTGTCTTACCCAAATTTCACATCTTTCATATATTCATCAGTATAGGAGTTGCTAGGCACTGGAGACATATGATAGACAAAAACGCTACTGACCTGAAGGAATTTACAGGCAGTAGTCAAGTGTGATCACATGCAGGCCTATTCTAAGATCAGCTCTTGCCATTAGAACAAAGGGAAGTTTGTGATACTGAATCTGTGATACCGGCTTGGAATGACCTGCTCCAATGAAACCAGCCAGATAAATTCATCATAAACTAAAACCTTTGAAGTCACATGCACAGAGGTATGCATAAACATAAGGCAGCACTCTTGAAGTTCATCCTCATAGCAGTACCCATCGCTGAGGTCATTCAGAGAGGGAGGGCAGCTATATGCACCCAGGTGGGAGATTTTCTTCTCCCTCACAAAGCCCACAGCCCAGTCTCCTCCAGGATCATTCATCTCACTGCCCTGTGTGCTCTGACCATGTAGCAGTCTAATCTACTAAACCTTTGAGAGTTGTCTTATCCTCCATGTTTAAAAGATCTCCTTATCTTTTCCCTCTTCGTTCTTCTCCCAAGCCAGACACTGACCCTGCCACTCTTTAAGTCCCTATAGATCATGCCTCCACTTCTTCCTTCTCAATCAGCTGTGTGTCTTTCCTCAGCACCTAGAAGGTTCTGACAAATCAAAGGCCTTCATTAGTGTTTGCTTATTAGATGAATGATTCCATGGATGCATGGATTACTTGGAGTGGGAAGCAACCACTAATGTGTTAACAAGGAGTTTTCTAGAAAGCACTGGTTTAGAAATCTTGCTTTAAATGCAGTAACACATCCACCCTTAATCATCACTGGAGTTGTGTGCCAGAAATAAGACTTACAAGGAATAATGCTGAAATCCCATCCCTGGGCACAGACCAGAACCAGAGTGTGCAGAGGCAGGCTGGCTGCAATGACCAGACCTGCAAAACTAGTTTCTTCCCAAGATTCAGCCAATTCTAGAAAATCAATATCTCAGGAGATGTTTGAAGCATTCATTTCCCAAAGTCCCCCTCTCCCCGATGAAGTTGGCTCAGTGTGGATCCAATATTTTAAAATCTTCCACTGGCATTTCCAGTTGCAGAAAATGTGGATCACAAAAGAATACAGGCAGACAGCTCCTTCATTTTCCTTTGCCAAAGTGGCCCGCAAACCCAACACCCACAGACGAGTCCCTCTGCAGAGTGTAAGTTAGAGACCACAGGAGACGTCTGTTAGTAGCTGTAAGACTCTCCCTTTTCCTGGACCTCAAACCTTGGTTTCTAGCTCATTAAAGATAGAAAGTAGACTCCCCTGGGGCCCAGACTTGTGCCCAGCCTACTAGAAATAATCAGGAAACCAGAGGTGACTCAGCTCCTACTTTAGATGCAGAATGACTTTTCTACCAGCCAGTGCTATTGTGTTGAGGTTCCCAACCATCTGGGTTCCTGACCCTGCTTACCTTTACCTTCAAGACACTTCTGTCCTGTTCTGCCATGACTAATCCACTGGCTGGGCCTCAGGCTTGCCCTTGACCTGTTCTAGCATCAAGCTTATCATTCTTGGCCTGCAGACCCCTCGTCTCAGTTCCTGTCCCATCTCTGCATGTTCAGTCCTGACAGGAGCCACCAAGCAAACCTGCAAGTAGCTCTCCCCCAGAAGAAAAACAAAACAAAACATAAACCAATAAAAACCCTGGCTGAAGATTAGCTATCAGATCTGCAGTGACTTGGGCCTGATGCAGCATTAACACGAATGCCTTATGCCATAAATGAAAGCACAGCACCAACGATGAGCTGAAGGGTGGCCTCCACAGTCCCCTCACCTTGCTGAGAGAGGGTGGCAAAGGCATGCCCTCTCTCTGCCTTCTAGGCAGGAAGTCTTATATGGCACTTGCATTCCACCTAAAAGACAAAAGAGGGGGTGGATTTCTCTGAACCCTCGCCAGGTCTCATTGAGGTGGGTGTTCGATCTTTTGAAACTGTCAGAATGAGTATGCTTCTGATTATGGGGCTCCCAAGACTCTGAGCCAGTTTTTTTTTTAAGCACATACATTTTCTTTCTGGACCAGAGCCACATTGCTCTGGCTATGTTAATCCCCTCCAGTAGTCACAGTGCTTCCCAGGACATCCAGGGAGTTGCTTGTTTTAGGGAAATCCTGTTAGTTTGAACTCTGTTCAAGAATGTGCCCAATGTGCTTCAGGCCAGGAGCAAAGTGAATTTGGCCTGGAGAATTAAAAGCAGTTGGGTAGCTGGGGGCAGAGACAGAAATGATGGTGTGTGCATCTGAGGGGTCAGTTAGCTCAGCTTCACAGCATTCTGACCTATGGTCTTGGACATGCACTAACTACTGGAAGATTCTCAGAATGATCCAATTATTTAAAGGGTCAGTTGATACTGATGTGGTGTGAGCAACCGTGAAGTGGCCTGTACTCCACCTCTTATTCTAACACTTTCCTCTCCCACTAGGTTCTCTGGGCCCGTCTGTGTCTGAGAGGCCAAGGAATTCTCAGTGCAATGTCTATGCCCTTTCCCTGGCTTTTAGCTCTTATTTTCTGTCCCATTGAAATTTGCCTGTCCTGTGTCTCTACACTGATAGTAGGAGATTATCATTAATCCCTGTTATTGAGTTTTCCCGGGTAACCCTTTAAGTAACTGGAGTAGGCACCTCCTACATGATGGGAATTTAAAAGCACCAGCTGTTTGCTTCTCTCATCCCAAGAACTCTCCACCTCTGAGTCTTCTAGTTCCCTCCTGGCTCTGCCATTAGCTAGTTATGTGATCCTAGGCAGTCACTTCATCTCTCTGGCCCATTATGTGCCAACAGTCCATGGAGATCTCAGGGAATAATGGCAGTTTACTGATTCCATAAAGTTGCACAGTCCTGCCTGTGGTGGGCACTGTCCAAATATTTGATGAACAGGAGTGTTCCTACCATAGACTTGCCTGCAGGAGAGTTAAGACCCTATGATCGCTTATATTTCTATGTTCATCAGATTCTTTCCCATTATTGGATTTTATTTAGTGGGGGAAGGGAGAGGGAGAAAATAAGAAAAGGGAAAAGAGGGACATAGAGAAAACGAGACAGAACATAAAACATGCCACCATGAAACAAGAAAGAATGCAGAAAGAGAAGGCTAAGGTAACAATGCTGAGGAAAAATGAACCTCTTTCACAACTCTGCTCGACCGTTCTTTGTCATAAGCCAGTTAGAATATACCACAGGACATGTGGCCCAGTGGTTAATCAAGCTGATAGAGAATGTTCTGAATCTGAACCTCGACTCTACCTCTTCATTTTAGAGAAGTTATTTAGCCTTTCTATTCCTTGCCTTCCTCCATAAGAGGAGGGTAGCATTAGTACCTACCTCAACAGGTGGTTTTGAAGACTACAAGCAATAATGCATGTTAAGCTTCGCTCTGATACGCATGTTAAACCTTCCTTGCTGGAGACTCACTGTATGTAGGCCATTGTTAATAGTCAGGAAGAACCTGCTTGACCTGAACGCCAGGCGGGCTTCTGGAGGAGGAAGTATTCTTTAAATAGGACAAAGGCAGTGAGGGTCGCAAGAACTCTTCAGTCATACCATGTAAAATGGGAAAATGAGCTCTGCTTGACGAACTACATTCGGGACATCTGTGAGACGTATTTCTACACCGCCAGTAATCCACAGATGCCAAGCTACCAGTGCTCAGAATGCATCCTCTGCTAAATATCAGGCCAGACTCGTCAGAGTGTGCAGCTCCCCCCGAATGCGAACTATGATCCCTATGCTGCATTCTGAAATGGGATGGTTTGTTACCAACTGGTTATTTTCAGCTATGAATGAGCAGATAGACCAGAGCTCTTCATAAGTTAAATAGTCAGCTAGAGAAATAGTCAGTTGCAGCCTGGAGATACCACGCTGCTCAGAGGGAATGAGGATGGGATGTTTTCTTCTCAAACTATAGTTTGGGGTTTTTATCTATGATAACAGCGTGGGCTCACAACTTAGTGAGTTACTAGGGCATAAACAAGTTTATGTGAGATAAAGATTATCTAACAGAGGTTGTTTTGAAAAATTCCATAGAATTGTTTCCTGAAGAATTAATTATATAAAGCCCAAAGCCTTTGCAATGGCTTCAGTGTTCTAAGTGATGGAGCCCTTCTCTGGTCTCTTCTCTTCCCCCGGCTCATCCCCAGTCACCACCAGGCTCGCTCCCTTTTGCACTCACTGCACCCTTTTTGGAAAGTCCTCTTCATGTGTCTGCCTGGCTTGCTCTCCCACTTCATTGAGGTCTCAGCCCAAGGTGACCTTATCTGTGAGCCTCCCTGTCTGTGCTGTTCACAAGAGAACTCCAGCAGCCGTTCTCCTTAATCTGCTCTAGTTTTCTTCACAGCACTTAGCGTCACCTTACATACTGATAGGAGAGAGACAACTTTTCTAAATTTTTTATGCTCGTCATAGTAGTCACAGACAGTGCCTGACACACAGTAGACACGCAATAACTATTTCTTGAATGCATGTATGAATGAACTTGTTGAGAGTGTGAATGAATGAATGGAGATGCAATAAGGTGGCAGAACACTCAATGAATGACTCTCTTAAAGAAACCTGCATGATCACCATCCTATGCATCTTTTTTATAAAAGAGAGCATAAAATTAAAAATTGGGCCACAACTGCAATCAATTTGTATTCTTAGTCCTAGAAACCCTGAATTCCTTTGTCAACTCATTATGTATAAAGGAGCCTTGGATCAGGATGAGGAGAATGGGATCCAGTCCTGACTCCATCACCTCCCAGTACATGATCTTGGATAAGACACAGGACATCCCTGAATCTGAATTTGTAAAGTAAAGCTAGAGGTAACATCTTCAGAGGGTGGTAGGTGGTGAGAATTGAGTAAGGAGCTATATGCAAAAGTACTTGGTATTGTAAAGTGCCATGTAAAGGTGGGGGGTGGGTGCGAATGTTAATATGTTATAAAACATAGAAGTTTTGCCTAGCAGAGTAAATGGTAGACAATAGACAGTGCATGTTGGTTTTCTGCTGTGTGCCTTTCTCCATCCCTTCCTTCTAGTTTCTCTTTGTCCTTTTAAAAAATAACCAGTTTGTAGGGTATAGAAAAAGGAGCTCAGGTTCTGGAGCCTCAGCTCAAATTCTGCCACTACTCATTAGCTGAGCTTAGGCTACTCATGCCACCTCCCTCAGTTTTCACATCCACAAAATGGGGTTAATGCCACTTACTATGTAGGGTTCTTGTGAAAAGCAAAAGGGATAATACAGCCCATCTTTGTATGGTTGGTTTGCATCATGTACTCATTTATCTTGCAGATTCATCTTTCTATCTTTGGGGGGAAGAGAAAATGAGAGGAAGAGGGTAATAGCAAAAAATAACTATTTAAATCATGCTGGTTATTAAGCCTAATGTTTTTCTCTAAAGCCATTTGCCACAGAGAGCATATGAGACAAAGGATATAAATCTACTCTTGTTTCTGTGGCCTCTGGCCTGAGGTGCTTCTGCTGAGTGCATGTTCTGAGTGCAAGACTAATATTTAAAAATATATATATTTTAAAGTACATGATCCATGATCCCCAAACATAAGCCCACTTCTTCATCTGGTGGCTAATTGAAAAACAGCAATATGATCCAACATAGAGGAAAAATCACCTGAATGTGTGCCAGTCTCTAACTGAGGCCTTTCTTTGAGATTTTGACCAATAATTATAAGTATACATGGTGTAACCTTGTACCTGACCTCAGAATGTGGACCCAGGTAAGATGTGACTCCGATGTAGTGACTAGTCATTATCCTCCCACATAGGTATACACTGGGCTTTCCTCTCTTTTCCCCACTGAACCAACCCCTCACTGAGCTCCCACAGGTGCCAAAGGCTACTGGCTTACTGGTATTCTGACAACACTATAGTTCTGGAACAATTACCCTGCTTATATCTTGTCTTCATGACATAATTTTTAATGCAAAGTTGCAAAGAGGCCATCAAAAGGCATAATGATTCCTCAAGACTGGAGAAATGTAAAAAAGCACTAAAAATTCATGACATTCATTTAATACCAAGTTACTGGTCCTCACTCTCCACAATCCCTCAGAAAAGACGTCCATATTTATAGAACACCGCTTTTCCTACAGCATCTCCCACTTCAAAAGTGATTTTTAAATTGTAGCAGAACTTATTGCTAGACAACCACGTCTATATCCCATAGGTTTTTGGGAGGTTCTGAGGAAGATAAGCAGCTCTCTTGGAGTCATAACATGGCAAAAACCTCGTCATACCACTGAAAAAAGAAAACCTGAAATTTATTCTACTGGCCTTAAAATGGGAGTCTCTCAGAAAGAAAAAAAATGTCTCCGGCTTCTTTAAATATCTCCCTGTATTTAATTTCACTAAAAACCACACTCTGGCCCCACCATGCCTGCAGCCTTCTCATTACCTCCAGCAATTTACATGGCATCTTTTTTGAACCCTGAATTCCCGGACAGAGTTGAATGTGGTGCGGCAAATTAGTGAATCATAAAAATTAGAACTGG
Organism: Smutsia gigantea; assembly: GCA_032199065.1. Classification (NCBI taxonomy): domain Eukaryota; kingdom Metazoa; phylum Chordata; class Mammalia; order Pholidota; family Manidae; genus Smutsia; species Smutsia gigantea. The sequence goes on from JAVSCE010004777.1 coordinate 17,940, forward strand.
AAAAGGCCTCTGGGGTCATAGGGTTATCCTCTGCCAATTCTAGATGATTCCCTGTGGTTTATTCCTGCATGCCTTGTTCAAACTGGTTGGAAGTCAACAGGACATCCCACAGGGAGGGGAAAAAAGAACAGGCACTCCAAAGCTGTCCTTTGCCATCCATGTCCCCAGCTCGCCCAGCCCGGGAGAGGGAAGGAGGGATGATCGTGGGATCTGAGGGCTTCAGAGAGTATCTGGTCCAACATCAGATTTCATGAATAAGGAAAACGAGGTTCAGGGAGTTGAATGCACAAGCCCACACGGACGGCGTGAGACCCCCGACGAGGAAGGTGAGGCTGGGCACACTCAAGGTGCTCGACATGTCCTGGCTCCATTTCCATCATCAGATCATCTTCTGCCTTATATAACAGCTTTTTGTATGTACACATTAAACTGTGCCTTTTGAACTCCTTGGCAATGGAGCCTCTATTTTGTTTATTTCTATATCCCCACAGGGCCTTGATCACGATGAGGATGGCTCTGCAAGTACTGGTCATGTTGAATTAAGTTACTACAAAAAATGGTCTTTCTTCCTTATATGAATCTCATTAGCTTTTACCCATGCGTCCCTGCCCCATCTTTGAGACCTAGGAACTATGGGCGCACATTGCAAGAAGGTGAGTTGAGGGTCATTGTGAGCAGAGCTTTCTCTGCACGAGACCTGAAATGGACTGAGCAGTCACAGGACGTGTGTCAGGCAAAGCTGGAAACTGGGCAGGGACATAAAGTAGGAGGCTCGGGCATCGGATTTAGGTTTAGAGTATTGACCTCTGAAGTCCCATCCCACCTTCAAGCTTTTAGACTCTATGATATAAAAGAGCTTTATTTGAAAATGCACATAAGGTTTCAACTAGTTGAATCCCTTAAAAGTCAAAGCCCTCTCAAGACAGATCCCCATAGTCTCTGACCCTTATAAATCAAAGACATCAAAATATGGCTCCAACTGTGGGCATAGGGAAAGAGTTGTCCCCAAAGTTTTCTCCCAAATGAACCTCTTGATCTAGCTCAGAGACTTCAAAAGTTATCCTCTAATACATGTTTTAAAACCTCATTTAACATAATCTAAAGTGGAATTAGCTCCATGAGTTAGTTTGGCAGAGAGATGAAATCACATCAAATCCATATTCATTACAGACGTCGCATATGTCATCTACAAGGATGAATGAGGGCTCTCGTGTGGGAGGAAGGGTACTTCAACAGAAAAACTCCAGGGTTTACAGAAATCTGTCTGCTGCCTTCCTGTTTCACCTCCTTTTAATTGATTCATCCCCAAATGCTGGGCAGCCAGGGAGACTCATCCATTCCAGATGAAACCCTTTCATGCTTAATACCTCTCTTAGCATGAGCCAGTTATGCCTAAATAGGTCTTGGAAAACATTTAAAATTTTTCATGTGCTGTTTTTAAAATTAACTTATTTAAAATTCTTTTAATTTATTAAAAATTTTTTAATTTATTTATTTAAAACTGGTAGTAACATTGTAGAAAACTTAGAAAATGTAAGTAAGCGAAAGAAAAACTCCCACCTCCTGGCAAAAATTGCTTTGATTATCTAGTACGTAATCTTTAAAGCCTTCTTTCTCCCTCTTGGTCCTCTAGAACCATGGGAAAGACAGTAGTTAGAGAATAACTTTATTACCCAGAGAGTCAGCTGTAACTTCTAGGTCTTAACTTCATTCCTGAACACATAGAAAAAGCAAACTTACAGAAATTATACAGCTTGTTTCAAACAAAACATTCTTCCCAGATCTGGGAGTGGGAGAGACAAAAAGCAGAAAAGAATGGCCTTTTGACCTAAATTATTCAGACTTCCAATCGTTATAGTCATAGTTACCATTTAATGAACATTTACAATGTGCCAGGCATCCTTCAACTCACTGAGTTGACATCTTCTAGAAGTTCCCTAAGGGTGTGTTGATAAAGTTCTATCAACTGGCAAATTTGGGGATAAAACCCTGACTTGAAGCATTTGCTATTTTCTGTGGTATAAATACTCCTACCAATTTCAAACTATAACTTAGAGTTGGAAGGAGATGCCCAGGAGCCCAGCATCATAAAGTGTTTCTACCATTCAAATGCAACATCACAAGAACCTCAAGAACAAGGATAATAGTGACACACTGTAACACAGTTAGGAAGTGCTGAGTTTTGTGTATTTATTACTTATGCTTTCAATATAATTCTTAATAGGAAGTTTATATACTTGATTTTTATTAATAGCTGTTTAACAACTGGGTTGCAAAATTCCTGAAAAGTAATCAGTTGGTTCTCATGAGCCAGCATGAACCAGCTCCCACACACCATGGAGCGTTCCTCACCAACCCTTCTTCATCTTGCTGTGTAAACAGAACTTGACTCATGAGCTTTTGTTTGACCTGGATTTAGATTTTGCTTTTATATCTTCCATCTTCTAGTTATTCTCCACCTCTTCCTCCTTTGATCTTGGCCTCCAGCAACAAGAGAGGCTGGGATGGGGAAGCAAAACTAGTCTCCAGAAGGAAGGGCTTTTCCACTGAACAAAGATTTTAAGAAAGGGAGAGCGTGAAAGAAAGAAATGTAAGGCATGTTCAAAAGCCTGCTGCCCAACATGGTTGCCACCAGCCACATGTGGCTACTGAGTGTTTGAAATGTGGGTAGTTTGGACTGAGATATTATGTAACTGTAAAATAAATGCCAGATTTTGAAGACTTAGTTAAAAAAAATATGTATACATAATATTATCAATAATTTTATATTGACTATAGTTAAGTGATAATATTTTATATATGTTAAGTTAAATAAGATATATTCTTAAATTAATTTCATCTTTTTTTTTTTTTTTTTTTTTTAAAATACAGCAACTAGAAAATCTTAAAGGACATACGTGGCTTGCATTGTTTTTCTTTTGAACACCACTGCTCTAGAAAGTTACCAGAAATGAAGGATGACCTTTGCTGGAGATGCCATTTTTGGATTATTTAGTCCCACATTTCTCAGCTAGAGACATGATCTCTGAAACCTGCTGGCTTGGTGGGAAGGTCGATTCCCTTAGAATCTTTCAGGAAGTCCAGCTGACCCTGGCTTCATTTCTACTATTAGGTGCAGTGTGAACAAGAGCCAGCAGGCGATAGTGCCACACCAACAGCACACTGCTGGGCCTGCATGCCACCTGCCTTTCTTATTGCATTACTGTCCCTGAGCCCACCAATATTCAAGTGGGTCTAATGAGAAGCCCCTGAAAACAGCTGGAGTCAAGTTATATGCCCAAACAGTTGTTAAACACTTGCCATGTGCTAGTCCTGAGCTGGGACTACGACAGAGTGCAGTTCAGGAGTACAAAAGAAATAGATGCACAGGTATATGGCCAATTGATTTCTGATAGAGGTACAAAGGCACTTCAGGGGAGAAAGGAAATTCTTTTCAACAAATGTTACTGGAATAATTCGGTAATCTTATGTCAAAAAGGGAACTTTTCTTACTTCACACTACCTACAAAAGTTAACTCAAAATGGATCATAGAACTAAAACCTAAAACCGTAAACTTCTGAAGAAAACATGGGAGTATATATTTGAAACCTTTGGTTAACCAAAGATTTCTTAGATATGACACAAAAAGTACATCCATAAACAAAACTACATATATACTGGACTTTAATATTAAGAACACCTACTCTCAAACGACACCATTAAGAATGGAAGAGACAAGCCACAGACAGGAAGAAAATATTTGTGAATCATCTATCTGATAAAACACTTATATCTAGTATGTGTAAAGAACTCTCAGAACTCAACAGTAACAGAGCAAACAGCCCAAGACAAAATTGGGCAAATGATTTGAACAGACACTTCAGCAAAAGAAGATACACAGATGATAAGGTGCTCAACCTCACTACTTATTAGGAAATGCAAACTGAAACCACAATGAGACACCAATAGCCATTATACACCTATTAGAATGTCTAAAATAAAAGGACTAACCAGACAAGTTTTGGTAAGAATATGGAACACCTAGAACTCTCATACAATGCTGATAGGAAGGTAAAATGATACAACCACTTTGGAAAACCACTTGGCACTTTCTTAAAAAGTTAAACGTACACCTATTGTATAACCATCCCATTCCTAGGTATTTACCCAAGAAAAATGAAAGCATACATCTGTACAAAGACATGACACGACTTGAAGCTTTACTCATAATAGCCCAGACCTGAAAACAGCCTAAATATTCATCAATCAATGAATAAACAGATGTCTGATATCCATACAATGGAATACCACTTAGCAATAAAAAGCAACGAACTACGTATATATATTTTGCATATATGTATGCTGTGTATATTGTGCAACAATGTGGTTGAATACCTGATCAATTACACTGAATGAAAAAAGCCCGTCAAAAAATAAGAGTACATATTATCTGATTCCACTTATGTAAAATTCTAGAAAATGCAAACCAATCCACCGTGACCAGAACAAATCAGTGTTTGCTTGGGGATAAAGATGATGGGAAGGGCCAGAAGGAAGGAGTGATAAAGGGCCACAAAGAAACCTTTCAGGGTCATAGATAAACTTCTTAACTCAATTATGGTGATGGTTTCATAGATGTATACGTATGTTAAAACTTATCAAATTTTACACATTAAGTACAGCTTATTGTCAATTTTACCAAAGAAAGGGGAGGGTAAAAGAAAGGAGAAGAGGAAGAAAAAGAGGAGGAGGAAGGAGGCACAAGACATGGACCCTGCCCTTGGGAAGCTTGCAACAGAAATTGCGTAATCAACATTCATCTTGGCTTTCCCTGGAGGGGTGGCTCCAGAGTTTCCAGAGAATAGGAGCTTAAGGATGACATTAATGGATGAAAATGGTGTGGGGTACTCCTAGTAATGTATCTTGAAGCTGAGTTTGTGGAGAAAACTGTTGGGGTTTTTTATTATTTGAGTGCTTTGTGGATGTTTATGGAGTTTATAGTGGGGAGTTTAATGCCTGCTTATGCCTCCAGCCTCTGCTGCCAGTTACCTCCCCGCTAAGCATCCTAACAAGTAAACAAGATGGATTCCTCTTCAGATCTGGTCCCATATGGCTCACACCCAGGGCCAGCCCCCAGCAGCCTTCCCACCTCTCTCTAGCACCTTCTCCTGCCCTGTCCCAGCTGCGCTCCCTCCGTCTGCCTTGTCAGAGAGCCCAGTGTAGGGCTCTGTTCTCAGCTACTCTCACTGAGGAATTAGTGCCTGGGAAATGCTTGCTATTTCTCTCAACATTTTTATAGATTTGTAGAATACAAGATTCAAATGGGTCCATTTCTAGAGGGGACATGGCAGACTCTATTAGGGCTTGTGGGACCCATCCACCTCCTGGACAGTCACCTACAATCACCTATCACCGTTTGCGATCGTTAAGTCAGGAGACCTTTACTCTCTAGTTATCAGCCTGCTGATAGAGGGAAACTGAGCTGATCTCTTACCTTCCTTCAAATGGAACACTCAGGAAAGAGAAAGCCCTGAAGTCTTTGCTGCCCGTTGGAAACCCAGTCATGCTGACCACCACAGAATTTCCCCCTGAGACGGTGACTTCCAGGCTGAGAAATGGGGAACAAACCCAGTGCCTTATGAAGGACACATTCCAGTGAGACTGTGCCTGCCAAAGGTGGCTAGGAATCTCCCTGGAACTGAATCCTTCTTCCCTCTTGGTCATAATGACTGGGCCAGGTTAGCTCTAGAGGGGGCTAGAGGATAGCTGTGACCTTGACCCAAACCCCCTGCATTGTGAGATCACACAGGTTACCCTGCAAGCCAGCCCCTCTGGCGTCTGACTCAACCAGGGCTGGCTGAGCCCTAAGTCAGAATCCAGTCAGATACAAAACAGTGTTGTTTCTAGAGTTGTTTTTACTCTTCTTTAGTTCTTTGGAAAACTTAACACAGGATCAGGAAATCTCAGTTGGAGGAACAGTAGGAGTATTCTAGCCCTACTGTCTTACTGACACATAAATATCTGCGGCACCAGCCTTGAGAGGTGGCTGTCTAGTGCTCGCCTGAATGCTGCCAGTGACAGTTTCATTTTAAAACAAGCTCTAATTGTTAGAAAGTTCTTCCTTATATGTGCAGCTGTGAAAAGAATGAAGAAGTTTTCTGGACTGATGTGGAAGAATCTCCAAGATGTTACTATAAAGTGAAAAAAAAACCCCGGTATTCAACAATATATAGGATATACTAACTTCGGGATTTAAAAAAATGAGAAAAAAAAGCATTGACATTCACATCTGCTTATATGTGCAATAAGAAACTCAGAAGGAATGCACGAGAAACTTTTCAAAATAATGGTTATTTATAGGAGAAAGGGGAGAATGCAGCAGAAAGTAAAGAGAGCTAACATGTATGTGAAATTTACTGCATGCCAAGAACTATTCAAAGTACATGTATGAACTCATTTAACCCTTCACAATAATTCTACATTATTGTTCCTATTTTTCAGATGAGGAAGCTTAGGCCCAGAGAGGTCAGGTAACTTGCCAAGCTCACCCAGCTGTTAAGCAGCAGGCCTAGGATACAAACCGAGGCAGCATGGCTTCAGAGACTGTGCTCTAAGGGACCATGCACACTGACCCAACCAGAGCACAAGGTGGCAAGGGAGGTTTTTTTCCTGTGTCTTTAAAACATATATATACTTGCTGTTAGTTTGATTGGTTGGTGATTTATTTATTTTACTTGGTTGAGTGGTGTACTGGCTGGTTAGTTTTGAACCACGTGAAGGTATTATGTACGGAACAGAATTTTCTCTGGTTGCTGTAAGAAGGCAGTATTAGAAGCTGGGGGCAGCCAATTCGAAAAAAAAAGAACTGAAACTTCTTCTTTAGGCTGAGCAAAAACCCTGCTTTCCTGAAGCTTTTTTTCTCTTCTGTCATAGAATGGTTCTCTGGACAACTACCAGGTCCTGCTAAGTGGCTCCTTTCCCAGGAATGAAAAAGGACATTCTTATTCTTTCCATTCATCCCTAGACGTCCTGGGCTTCCATATCCTTTACCATGACGGCTAATCTTCCCCAAATATACTCCAGAATATCACTGTCCTCTTAGACATGAGGCTCCAAGCAGAACCCAGCTCTTGGGCACTGATCCGGGCAATATGATTATTACCCCCCTTGTTCTGAGAACTGTATCTCTACTAGTGCAGCCTATGTTTACACTTGCAGTTTTGGAATCCTACTTTCTCCATTGATGTTAACTAAAACATTCAATGTTTATTCCCATGTGCACCTGCTCATCCAGCTCTTCCTCATTTCTGACTGGTACAGTTGTTTTCTGAGCCCACGTCTGGGATGTTAAGTTTCTTCCCATTAAACTTTGTCTTGTTAGTTTGTATGACCCATCGGTCCAGCCTGTAGAAGTTAGATCCTGCCTCAAAATAGTCAAGATACCCGCCAGCTTCACGTATGACAGGCTTCATTTGGCAGATAAGGAAACTTACTCCCAGAGAGGGATCTTACACCCCAGTATCTCACAGATTGTTGGCACCAAGGAGAGCAATGAATCAAAGGCTCTTGACCCCCATAAGTGCCCATTCCAGGAAGCCCTGGTGTCCTAGCCCAGTGCCTCCCAGAATAACTGCACCCTGCAGGCATTGTGTACACCCCAGGCTGAGTGCTGCCTCCCCAGGGTCCAGCCCCAGTCCCTTCATTAAGAACAGGGACAGAGTACACCAAAACAGTCTCGTGGGAGGGTTGCAGTTGAGAGGAGAAGGCCGTCATGTGCATGGCACATGTTCACCGCTGGCTGGTGAGTAAAGTGGCTTAAAACATCATGTTCTAGATTAGCTGCCTGGGGTTTTCTGAAGCTTGTGCCGAAATCAGAGATGCCGTGGGGATGACATCTTCCTTATCTGTGAAGTGATGTGATGTGGAGTTATTCAACAAGCAATCCCCAGAGACCACAAACCAGGGAACCGATCCAGGAATTCCCCCCTCGTCCACCCGCCCGCCTGCCAGATGTGCAGGTTGAAGTGTGTTTCAACGCTCCACGTGTCTTCTCTCCAAGAGACGAGGATCAGGCAGCTATTTCAAAAATGAGTCAAAATCGGGTGGCAGGGGGAAGGGGATGCCTACATAATCCTTATGCTGGCAGCGTGTCTGATTTGGCAAAATGGGTGGAAAAAGTGAAAGTGGGAAATTCCCCAGGATAAATTAATCTGTGGTCATGAGGATCCCAGAAAACACGACAGAGGAGACAGAAACCACGACTAGGCCGAGCCACGTGCCCCAGGACCACTGTCTGTGGGAAAAGTCAGGAAAGCACAATAAGAATGAGTGAATCCTCAAAATCTGAAAATGCCGTTGAGCCAGTCAGACTCGAAGCCCAGCACTCTGTCGCGGTCATGGTTGGAGGTGTGGGCGCACCGACCTTGATATCTAGAATTAAGGCTCAGATGCCATCAGGAACTTCAGCTCTACTAATGGGGTAGAGCTTATAAATGAAAGCTTGCTAATGTAGACTCAAAGATTGTGGTCTGCAGTACTGACCTGCCTTCCTGGAGGGGCTTTTGGATATTATGTAACCAACCTGTACCTCCATTTCCCCATTTTGGGGGTGACTGCTGGGAAGGTAAGAGGCAGAATAAGAGAGATGAGTAACAACCACCCTGCCTGCCTAACTGCTGTCCTATAAATACAGAGATGATAACATCAGGAAATTCCTCTGAATTGCTTCAAGAATGACAGAGAATTAATAGGAAACTTTGTGATTGCTATTATGGTGAAATGTATAAAATTGCCTATGGGGGGTATGTTTTCTGAAGTCCTGAAAAACAGTTTTTTTTCTCAACTATGTAACAGTCTTCACCTTGGCAAAATACGGAACAGAAAGTCCCCAGGACTCCATTGTGGGAAATTAAATCCCTGGAAAAGTAGAAAGGCCTCTGAAATATGCCCTTGTGACCTCAAACCAGGAGCAGGCTAGTGCGGGAAGATATCTCAAGTATGTTCAGTTGTGAACTGGGTGCAGCTGGCATCCCTTAACGGATAAAACTGGTTCCAAGAATGAGTCAGACTGATTATACCCTTGGGACATCATTCATAAATATCATCTGTCCCCAAAGACTTCCAAAACACAGGAGTCATGGCAAAACACACACACACTATATACATGTAAGCAAGGTTCCTAACAATCGGGCCATTGTTCACAGCAGAAAAACCAGGCACACCCTTTATCTAAGATAAAAAGAAAATGCAAAAAGCAATCAAATGAAATCTATCTTGCTTAACCTGAAAAACGACAGTTGGATTAGAACCTTGTCTATGATCCATTTTCAGGGAGCCACCTTTCCGGGAGCGCTTTAGCGAGCAGAACACCTTCTCAGGACAGCCATCCTCTAAATGAGGAAGTGCACCCCGCCACCATACCTGGGTCCCCTTTTGTGGCTGTTCTCCCAACCAGTTCCTTCCTCACTCAAGGAGCCCGACAGCTGGTGAACTAAAATTCCTTCTTTCCTATTAAATACGTTCTCAGAAAAATAGCTGTCTTTTTTAACGGAATAAAACTTAAGAAATGTTCATTTCAGGCATTTTGGGTGCTTGCAAGCCCCTGGAGAGGGGGTGAGGTGAGGCAAAGGGGATTTGTATAATGTTCTCTCCAACTCCTCAAGGAAGGAACTGTGGTTCGTCGGTTCAGGGATTCCTTCCCACCGCCCCCTTCTTATATAGAAGAGAAAGTCTCTCAAGGAATAGCCCTATGAAAACAGCCTCTTGGTCCCACTGTGGCATCTTACCTAAAACAAAACTCCCCCAGGGATGCCTTTCTACAGAACAACTTGGGAAGAGTCAGCAGGCCACACAGTGTGACACCAGGCACTGAGCCTGCAGCAGTGAGGCGGAGGCTGAGGGGTCTCAGACTCTGTCCCTAGTCCCCAGGGGTGCTCGGTAGGGCTGAGGACCTTCTTGTGTGCCCACAGAGAGATGCGCATAGAGCTCGGCTCTGCAGCCCCTCCCCACTGCTCCTCTCTCCACTGCATTTCAGGAATTAGGAACTAAGAGCCCTGCCCCCCCATATGAAACCGATGTGGCCATGACCCCTCTACCCCCACCCTGCTAAAGTGCCAATCTTAAAAGAGAAACGATGTCGCCGACACCTGCCCATTAGAGGGCATGAGACAACTTCCCACTGGGCACACAGCTGCCAGTTTGCCCACCCTGAAGTTGTCACCTCGAGTGGAAAGAATTCTAGCATTCATTCTGTATGTTCAAAATGTGGAAAAGAGAGAGAGGGGGAGAGAGAGAAAAACAGGGTGAGGGAGAAGGAAAGGAAGAGGGGGAGACAGTGAAAGAAAGGAAGGAGGGGAAAGAGACAGAGGCAGAGATACAGATGGAAGAAGAGGGATAGGGAGAGAGGGAGGGAAGGAGAGAGATTCTCATAGACCACCAGGGCAGGAAGACACCTCCTCAGAATAAGCCAGGCCAAGCCATTAAATTTCTTTTTAATTTCTTCAAGGATTATAGATTTATTCATTTTTGTATTTATTCTGAGTCAATTTTGGTAATATAAAAGGAAACTGTCCACTTAAATTTTCATATTTATGACATAAAATTATTCAAGATAATCATATATTTATAGTTATGTCCCTTTTTCCATGGTTTGTTCATGGCTTCTGTTCTTCCTTGCCACAGACTTGTCTTTTCAAAGGACAAGATTTTGACTTTCTCAGTACCCTCTTGAATCTTTGCTTCTGCTTTTTTATTCTCTGCTTATACTATTACTTTTCCCTTCCTTTCACTTTCTTTACCTATACTCTTGTATTTCTCCTAACTTCCTATCTGGATACTAGTTACTTAACGTAAATATTTTTTTCTTTTCTAGTTGCGATGCCCACTCTCACCCAGATGATCACATGACCACATCCAGCCTCCCTTGGATCAGCTTCACATAAAAGAATATGGGACGAGAACCACAGTGTGCCAACAGGCCAGTGTCAGACATGTCTCCTCTGTGGGGGTCCTCTTGGTGTTCCAAGAGCTAGTTTCTCATTTTTAATGGAGGACATTGAGGCCAGAGAGAGAAGTAGCTTGAAAAGATCGTTGGCAAGTCAGTGGTAGAGTTGGACCTAGACCCTAGCTCCTCTCTCTTCCTTGCTGTTTTAATTGGAAAATGAAGTTGCAAGTAGTTAAGTATTGACTACCTCCATAGTGTTACATTATCTTTGACTCTACTTTGGTTTCTTAATCTAGCAACTGGAAATATGACCATTTTTTCTGACCATCCTTGTTCCCAATCTTTAGAAGAAGAAAGCTGCCTATATTTTAGTTCTGTGAATGGAGGGTATTGATGATCATCATTAAAGGCTGTCCTTGCTCATAATGAAGTCTGATTGAGATCAAGATATCTTGGGTTGCCTGATTTATGATATCAGGGTTTATCACCCAGAATGAGCCCAAAGGTACATTTCTCACTGATAAGTGCCTTTTAGTTCTTCAAATCATGTCAGTGGATACAGCAAGTCTTCATAGGATTTAATGGAGGAGAGAAAATACTTTGCTAGGGCTTTGATACCTTCATGTCTGGAAGAGCCAGAGGAAGTGAACTCACCTTTTCGAGGGGCCCACTCTACCCTAAAAACTGTCAGAGGCATATTCCATAGTATATATCATTGTGGAAAGATTTTTAGTTACCAATTGAATTTTGTTACTTGCTAAAGATTTATCCAGATTTTCTCTCTTCTTAAATTGGTTTTGGTATTGTTTCTGAGAATTTAGCCATTTCATCAAAATTGTCTAATTTATTGGCATAAAATTGTTCAAAGTATCCCCTCTAATCTTTTTACTTTCTGTAAAGTCATTATTAATTTTGGTAAAGTGTGTCTTCCCTGCCTTCATTCCTTGATCAGTCTGACTACAGGTTTGTTGATTTTAGTTGTCTTTTCAAAGAACCAATTTTTTAATTTATTAAATTTCTCTATTGCTTTTCTGTTTTCTATTTCATTTGTTTCTACTCTAATCCTTATCATTTCCTTTATTTTTCTTATTGTGAACTTAGTTTACTCTTCATTTTGTAGTCTCGTAAGGTATAAGCTAAGGTTAATAACTTGAGATCTTCTTTTCAAATGCAGACTCTTAATGTTATACATTTCCCTCTAGAAGCACTTACGAAATAGTGGAGTAAGGATTTCTGAAAATAAACTCCTCCATAAAAGTAATAAGAACACTGGCAAAAATGTCAAAATCAACGTTTTTTTTTCAGAACTCCTAACAATCCAAGGAGCATTTATAACTTTTAGCATCAGTTTTTCCATTTCTGCAAGAAAGACCATTGGAATTTTGATTAGGATTAGATCAATTTGGGGAATGTTACCATCTTAACAATATTAAGTTTTCCAATACATGAACATGGAGTATCTTTCCATCTACTTGGGTCTTCTTTAGTTTCCTTCAATAATGTTTTGTAGTTTTCAGTACATAATCTTGCATTTCCTTGGTTAAATTTATTCCTAGATACTTACTGTTTTTTAATTCTATAGTAAATGGAACCATTTTCTTAATTTCATTTCAGTATTGTTCATAGCTAGTGTACAGAAATATAATTGATTATTGTATATTGATAATGTATCCTGCAAACTTGCTGGACTAGTTTATTAACTCCAAAAGGTTTTCTGTGGATTACTTAGGATTTTCTATGTACAAGAGCATGGAATCTGCAAAGAGATAAGTTTTGTTTCTTCCTTTCCAACTTGGTTGCCTTTTAGTTCTTTTTCTTGTCTAATTTTCCTGGCTAGAACTTCCATTACAATATTGAAAAGAAGCAGTGAGAACAGACATCTTTGTCTTGTTCATGAATTTAAGGGTAAGCGTTCATTCTTTCACCATTAAGTTTTATTTTAGTTCTAAGTTTTCCATAGATGTGCTTTATCACTGGTGGAAATATAAAATGGTGAATCTGCTTTGGAAAACTGACAGCTCCTCAAAAAGCTAAGCATAGAGTTAATATATACCCAAAATAACTGAAGAAAAAACATGTCTACATAAAAACCTGTATATGAATGTTCACAGCAGTGTTATTCATAAGAGCTAAAAAGTGGAAATATCCCAAATGTTCATCAACTGATGAATGGATAAACAAAATATGATGTATTCATACAATACATTATTCAGCCATAAAAAGGGATGAAATACTGGTACATGCTACAATATGGATGAATCTTGAAAGCATTTTTTTCATTCAGTTAAAAAATATTTTCTAATTTCCCTTGTGATTTCTTGTTTGACCCATGGGTGATTTAGACACGTGTTGTTTAATTTCCAAATATTTGGAGGTTACCTATATTTATTTCTGTTATTAATTTCTAATGTAATTCCATGTGTTTAGAGAAATGCTTTGTATTATTTAAATGCTTCTAAATTTATTAGCACTTTGCTTTATGACCTAGTATAGGGTCTGTCCTGGAGAATGTTCCATGTATGCTTGGAAAGAATGTATATTCCATAGATGTTGAATGGAATGTTCTGTAGATGTTAGGTCAAATTTGTTCATAGTGTTGGTCGAGTCCTCTTTTATCCTTGCCAATTTTCTGTCTGGTTATCTATCAATTACTGAGAGTGAGCTATTAAAACCTCCAACTATTTTTATTGAATTATATATTTCTCCCTTCAGTTCTGTCAGTTTTTGCTTTACATATTTGTGACTCTGTTCTTAGGTGTGCAAAAGCTTATGACTTTTATAGCTACTTGTTAAATTGACCCAGTTATTATTATGAAATGTCCCTCCATGTCTCTAATAACATTTTTTTGTCTTACAGTCTATTTTGTCTCACATTATTATAACTCTCTTATGGTTACTCTTTCCATGACACATACTTTTCCATCCTTCTATTTTCAAGTTATTTGTGTCTTTGAGTCTAAAATGCATCTCTTGTAAGTAGCACATAGTTGGATCTTGTTTTGCATCCAGTCTGACAATCTCTACCTTTTTATTGGAGTATTTAATCCATTTACCTTTAATGCAATTACTGATATGCTTGGATTTATGTCTGCCAAGTTCTCTGTTTTCTGTATGTCTCATGTTTTTTTTTAAACTTTGCTGATTATTTCTACTGCTATCTTGCATCTTTTTTGAAGGACTTCAGTGAATTTTTCATTTCATTTGTTTTACTTTTCAACTCTAGAATTTAAATTTGGTTCTCCTATATAATTTATCTTTTTATTGTTATTCTTTATTTGATGTGTCCTCATTACACTTTGCTGTAATTCTTTAAACATGTTTTCTTTTAGTTCTTTGAACATGTTTATAATATCTGCTTTGAAGTCTGTCTGCTAAGTCCAAAACCTGAGTTTCCTCAAAGACAGCTTATTTTGGATGCCTTTTTTTTTCTGTGTAGGGAATCATACTTTCCTGCTTCTTTTCATGTCATGTAATTTTGTTTTGTTGTTAAAAACTGAAATTTTCATTTAATATATTATAACAACTCTGGATTCTTATTTCCTCTCCCCAGCGTTTGTGTTGCTGCTTTGTTTGTTTGCTTGCTTAGTGATTTCCTTGGGCTAATTCTGTAAAGTCTGTCCCTCTGTAGCATGTAGCCACTGATGTATCTGCTCGAGTGTCTGGGTTTTGGTTGGTTGGTTGGTTTTTTCCTCTTTTTTTTTTTAAGTCTGGTTTCCTACACCTCATGTTTAGCCAGAGGTGTGTGAATAGTCAGTCATTCCTAAGCATGTGCATAACCTTGCACCTGTCTGCAGCCTTCCAGATCTCTAAGGATGTTATCAATGTCCACCATAGCTATCTCACTCCATGGATCTCTCTGTTCGTTTTTGGCAAGTCTGGCTGTCTGCGTCTTGCTCCAACCAGGACTGCAACCCAACCATGGTTGCAGTGTTGGCCTACTCCATTCATTTGCCACCAAGATGGTTACTGTTTTTATAGGATTTTTCTGCACTCCACTCCAAAACAGTTCAGCCTCCTCCAGCAGCAAACCTGCTGGTTTTCATGGCTTGCCCTGCCTTGTAGAACTATGCTGCCAACGGAACTGGGTCATGGAATGGGCATGGGAGCAGCACAGACTTAAACACCAAGATTCCCTTTGTTCTTAATCAGGGTTCATTCATTTTATTGAATAAATATTTCTCAATTTGTTGTATGTCTTTAGTTGATTTTTCAGAGTCTTAGAAAGGTTGTTTTGGATCAGTTTTTCCCAGTTTTACCACTGCATTTTGGAAGTGTACTCAACAAGCTTCTCATTCTGCCATTCCTAAGTCTCCATACTACATCTCTAATCTTCACAGTACTATGAGGTAATGCTGTTATTATTTTCAGTTTATTGATGAGTAACTGGATTTCAGAGGGATTAAATGACTTGCTGAAAGTCATGACTCGTGTTTCTTAAAGGTAGTCCGGTGTTTTGAGGGCTTCACACCTGGATCTGGGTCTTTCCTGATTCTTTAAAGGTACGTTTTATAGAGATGCCATCTCGAAGAACCTTGTACATCTTGACAGATAAGATAAGGAGTCAGCACTATTATCTTAATAGTTCAGGCAACATCGTCTATTTTGGTCATGATCCACGTACAAATTCTTTTTATTTTGTACAACCCATATTCCAGGTACCACACAATATGCGACTGTATTTCAAATTTGATATTCACAGCAGTGCTGGGTGGGAGGGAAGCCTAGTCATGCCCATTCTGAAGATGTAGGAGCTGAAGCTCAGAAACACCTCAGTTTTTAAGTGGGAGAGGTAGGATTCAAACACAGACTTCACACTCTAAGGCCTAGTAGTATCAGACACAGTTCAATATTCCCCTTCAATTAGGATGTCATCCAGCTAAAATAAAGTGGAGAACATGGAAAGAGCCCTCAGAAAATTGATAAGAATAACAAAAGATGTTGAAATGTAAGTCAAGAGAGAAAATCTAAATTTGGGGGATAATTTGCTCTAGAAAGGAGCTAAAATAGCAATATTTAACACATGAAATGATATCAGTATCTGCTGGCAAGCTCTAGTTACTATTTTTGCTCAAGGAAAAAGCAAAGCAAAATAGTTGAAAGTGTATTTCTATTTCATCAGGAAAATCTTGCTTCTTTCAAGGACTCATGAGATATGAAAGTTTGTTGCCAAAAAGATTATGTGCTCTCATTCTACAGTAACTGTTTTTCAAATCTTCTTCCTTACCTTAGATGAAGGCAAGAGGTGATTTCTCAAGACTCTTCAGCCCTGCCTGCATTTCCCAAATTAGAAAGGCAGGCTCCCCTCCCAATCCCACCAATACAGGAGTTCCATATACTGCTCATCTCTGGGCTTCCACATTTCTCTGGCTCATATACCTGATTACAGCAGCATTTCTTCATGATATACCCCTCCAGGAAGGACCAAATCCTTATTTAGAAGAAACAGATCATTACCATGTGAGTTCTAATAGAGGGTGTGAAAGCCCCCACTTTCTCTGGCATATCACCCTGACCAACTGCCATGAAAATCCCCCACCTGATTTAATATGTTGAGCTAAGGCACAGACTCCCAGATGTGATCCATAACACCAATGAATAGCTCTGGGCGCATCTGTTGAAATGTCCACATCAGATTGGTTAACCACCCCTTTGGAAGAAGGAGCGATTCTGAAAGAATATCAGCTTAGATCAGGAGAAGTTCAATTTGTGAACAGTAAAGTAGACAGGCTGAGATTTTGCCTTGGTGAAGAAGTGAGTCACTGGATGCTGGGAAGAGAAGAGCCAGTGAAAGAGGAGAGCTAGCTCCCCTTCAGAGCCCACCAGGGTAAGCGAGCAGCATGATACATTACCCCTCCAGCCCAGCCCTGGCTCAGATCACCCAAAAAGAATTCCTTGGGGACAACAGTCTGAAGTGAGGACCTAAATCCTGTGCGACCATGACAGCACCTTCACCAGCCAGCTGGAACCATGAGCATATGTTTCTACCTTCACTTTTATATTAACTTCATTTTGCTAGAGATTTCATTAAAACCCACTTCCAGTGTTGCAACATGAAATCCTCCAGATGAATCGGTTCTGTAGATGGTGACAACACTCTCGCCACACTCCATGGATCAAATTGCTCTTTATGCACTTGACTTGGCTGGAATGCAAAGGCAATGCTAAGCAAATGCTATGAAATCAATAGCTGCGGAGTATTGGTTTTTCTTTCCTGTGTAGACCCCAAAGAAGACTGACATGCAGATTAGACAAATCACTTTTCATAATCTTCAGGACTGCTGCATGATGTATCCAGAGTATTAATCAGCCAAGGCTGAGACCCAGTAAAATGTGAATTGAATTTCTTAATGGAGAGAGACATGAACTTTCTACCCTTAGATCTCTGGTTATGGATGTCTCTAAGGCAATGAAAAATTGAGCTACCCAGTTTATAATATTCTGAGATACATCACTAACATGACACAACTTATCGTGATTACATTTTTTGTTTAGAGAACTCAGTTTCCAATGTGGTCAAAAGCTCAGGGGCTGCTGGCAGAGACTGAAGGTAGCCTGTGAAGCCCTAGGTCCTGTATGTTCGGGCTCACTTAAAGATTCCTTTCTACCAGTGTCTGGGGGCCTGTCCTCAGTCTCAACCAGACTCCAGAGTCTTAATTTTTTATTTAGAATTGCAATGAAATCAAATTGTTGGCTTTTATGCCAGTCAAGGCAAGATGAGCCTGAAAGAAATTAGACTGAAAACAAATGAGATTTAATACTAAAATTGAAAATAAACTTGCACCATGGCCTTTTTTGAAGGTCAAACCCACAACATCTGAAGTCCCTGCTATCACACTGGCTAAAGGGATAAACAGAAAAAAAAAAAAGATGAAAGTCAGTCAAAGTGTTTGTGAAACAAAGAGCTTTTCTCTTGTCGTCCACAGGGAGATTTGGGGTGATTTGGGAATGCAAAGCGATTCAGTACAACTGTCTACCTCAGAAGCTGTGGACACAGCAGCAGCCAGAGAGGTTTCCTCCTGCTCTGGGACTTCCTCAGGCACCTTGAGGAGAGATGGGACCATGAACACATGGAATTTTTATAGGACACAGGGTTTGTGTGTGAACACCTTTCTCCCAAAGGCTTAAAAGCCTTTTGTAGGCATTATCTGATATTCCCCTCAACCTTCTGGTAGATGGAGGAGGGGAGAAGAGGCCAGCAGAATGGGTTGGAGCACAATCAAATATCCACAAAGCCTGTTTAAGGAAGTTTCAGTGACTTGCTTAAGAGAAAGCAAAGTGGTGGAAAAAGAAATCAGAGGCATTCAGCTCTTCCAAGGAGTTAGGGGCTATAGGACTGTATGCCTCCCCCCAGCACACACACACACACACACACACACACACACACACACATACACACACAGTCTGGGATTCTGTTTTCTTCACTTCTAGAATAGAGATTACAGTGTATGCCTCACAGGATTTTGATGAGGACTCAGGGAGATGACCCAAATTTAAAAACTGATCCATAGTAAAAACCAGTTCCCTCCCATACCTTCCCTTTCCCCTCCTCACTGCCATACCCACCCAGGAAACAGGCTGGCCACAGAAGGAGGCAGAATACATGAGCAACAAGATTAGCAGAGGGATGAGTGAAGTTTCTAACAATCCCTCCAACAAACTGATTATATATACTATATATTCCAGGCTGTATGTTGCCCATCTATATTCAAGCACCATACTAAAATGTATTTTGCATTTTGTCAGGCTGCTCAGAGTGCACTGAATCACTAGCCGAAACTTCAGTTTCTTCTGCCATGCCCATCTGCTTCTCTTGGCCTCTATGGCATTCTCAGTAATAGGGAGGACACAGATTCCATGCCCCCACCCAGCTTGGAGACCCAGAGAGATAACCAGCATATGTGCAGTAAATCTTGAAGATCTAAGCCTACTTAAACACAGTGTGCTTTAGCACACCAGGTTACAAGATGCATAATTAGAGCTCACTCAGCTTACAGATTAATGGCAGGAGGGAAGGAACAGAGGCCAGAGAGCAGTAAATTAGGCAGCTAAACACAGCAATCTCTGGCATGACACTGGTACGAAATTAGCTCATCTCTTAGAGTGTGTCAGCCACTTCCCACAGCTTCTTAAAACTGTATCTGTTTAAGGAGATGTTTTCTTTTTAAGGTACCTCAACATCAATACTTCTGTGGGGAGTTTGACCTACTGGTTTTGACCACTCCACTGCCCCTACGAATTCAGCATCACCTACTTAATATACATAATATATATATATAATCATGGCCTATTATTGCATGAATAGCCAAATGTATATGTAACAACAGTGCCTTCTTAGTAGGACTTACAAGTTAACTAGGTAAAACGAACAAACAAAAAACTAACAAGCTCAGCTTTGTACATATGCTCTGATTACCTGATTCTCTGAAAGTAAAATTTGTTATGAAGGAAGTTAAATTCCAGAGTTCTCTGGAAGTGCCTATTTCTCTAAACTTTCTCTAAGCCAGGAGTCCTCAAGTGATGTTGTGCATGTGTACCCCCAAAAGAATATTTTCAACTATATTTTTAAGATGACATCCAAATATCATCATCTCATGCTCAGTTAGCTACAAAGGATGCACCATCTAGCAGTGTGTGTACTCTACTCGTACATCAGCTATAGTTCATCAAAATCTTGTTGCAACACATCTAGGTTATTCCACTTATGGATCACATCTGCCCCATGACCTAAATGACAAAGCAGCTCTCACTGGCAGTCCAACTAGCTGAATCAGACTTTCTCACAGAGGAATTCTAGCTTCCTTTTTCAATTCAAGTAAGTGTGTTAATGTGTGTCCCATGACAACTGATTCCTTTCTGAATTGTCATCCTAATAGATAGATGGATATGCGGGCAGACAGACAGTTATGGCAACATAGCCATGGAGACTTGCCATGAGTTTGTCATGGGCTGCAACAGAGCTCTGTCCCCTCTCAGTGTATCTCCACAAAGCTCTCTTTGCTTTATTCCCCTGGGACTCTCCCTTGGGCAAACGCCTTCTCAAATTACCCCAGTATGCAGAGACCTGGGGCAATACTCTACAGTGATGGGTGAAAGGATGCTTTTTATTTAAAAAGTGTGAGAAGGGCGACCGTAAGGGCATGATGGGAAAGGAAAATGAGAGGTGCATTCTTGGGCTGGTGAGTTTTAGAAAAGAGTGCACTGGATGTTTAGGATTTGAAAATCAATGGGGTTAAAGCCACTGGCATCTGTATAACCCCTGGAAAATCTTCAGGTACCCTGCAGTGTGAACATGGCTGATCTCCATCAAGCACATAAGATGAGGGTCATTCTGAGACAGGCAGAAGAAGCACCTGCTATACCACCACCTTCTCTGTTACTCCAGCCATCACAAGCAACAGGTGTCACCTCTTCTCTCATTCGTTAATTCACTCCCCACACATCGTGTTTGTATAAGGCACAGTGCTTCTGTATGCTCCCTTGGCATTGTGTCGCAGGAATCATCCTGAGCGATCATTGTCCATAAAAAATGGAGAGGCTTATCAGCCCGCGTTTGCCATGACTTCATATCGTGACAACACCAGGGTGTGGGTAGAGAGCAACCGGTTACTCGGTTACAAAAATCCGCCTACAGTATTTCCAGTCACCTGAGCCATCTAGATTCCAAATCCCAAATAAAATAAAATAAGAGAGGTGGGAGGGGTGTCGGAGGGACGAAGTCATATCCTAAACTCATTGTTAAATTGCTGAGAAGTGTGAGTGATGAAAATGGCCAGAAAATATGATCCTTTGGTGAATTGGGATATCACTAATGTTTAATTGGGTCTCCTGTAAGACATTTAAATCTATGAGCAGCTATCAAGGGTGAGAATTCTACTCTAGTGGCCCCCAAATGATTTCACCTTCACTTTCATTTTAGTGGTGGAGGAAAGCCAGGACATTCGCTAAAATATGTGAACTGTGGGTGGGTGTTTTAAGGCTTGTATGTGTGTGGTAGTCGCCACTTAGGAAATTCAGTGTTCGATGATTTCTTTCAGCATGTTGCATACCAAAGAGCAGGGCAGCCACTCTGGCTGGAGGTCCGGCTACCTTGTACATGCTCTGGATTTCCCCATTTCCCAAAACAGAGTTTTTTTCAAGAAGTATGGCTTAGGAATTACCATATTCAAAGTTTGTTCAAGTATTTACAAACCGTAAGGCTGAAATCTAGGCGCTTCCAAATAAACAATAATAGTTTGCAAAGCACTCCATAGCCTCTTCACCCCAAACCCATTCAAAATAAACAAAAAAGGTAACATTTTTTTCTTTCTTTTCCTTTTAAATGCCATCTCACCATCACAGGTGTGGGGACCAGAGACATGTAGGAAAAGCCGCAGATTAGGAAGCAGAGGGTGGAGGTTTTCAGCAGAGGGCTGGGGAGGGGCTACGAAGGCTCTGGGAGATGCTGTGAATCTCTGCCCCGTACTCCCTTGCTAGGTGATCATGGATAAGTCACCTAACTACTCTCTGGCTTGGTTTCCTCCTGTGCAGGAAGAAGAGCCTCTGGGTGGGGCGCCCAGGACTGGAGGAGATACGGCATGGGGGTGCTCTGCCTCGCGCCCAGCACATACACGAGCTCAGTCATAGTTACAATCACTGTTGGCAGCACTGGGCAAGTCCCTTAGGCTCTCCAGGCCCCAGTGTATTGTTTTAAAGTGTAAGTTTAAAAAAGGCAAATGGATCAAAGACCAGTTTCTTCCCTCCATTAAACTGCCAATGCTGGAGGTCTAGGACCAGAACCTTGTTTTTGTTCCACCTCCAGCTCCCCAGGGCTCCTCCACTGTCCAGCTGCGCCTTAGACATGGCAGGCATCAAGCGTTGAATTGTTTGTAGGCGCATCATTATGGCGTTGAACTATCTCTAAGTTTAACTTTATGATAAGGGAGTAAATTTGTGAGGCTGCTTTTGTGTAGGTGGTGAAGTGCACCTGGGAGCCTGAGTGAGGGACCTGGAGAGGGGTAAGAGCATGATTGTACACGGGTAGGAACATTTCTGTGATTCACTGACGTGAGGACGTCACAGTGACATAAGCCCTCATAAGGCAGAGAGAGACGCTGTTGGTCAAAAAAAAAAAAACTAATAATAATAAAGCAGCACATGAGCTCTCAAAGGAATCAGATTTTGACATCGATCTTCCAAAGATAACTTTGTGTAGGGAGAAAATGAGTTGCATTTTTCCCATCTTTGCCATTTCTTGTCTTTGTTTATTGAAAATATTACCTACAAGAGGGCTTTTTCACTTCAGAAAATAATGAAAATTAACCCCTCCTTCTCCAGGGGCTCCTTTCACCCATCTCCCCCTGTGAATAATACCAAGGACAGATGAAGCCCTGTGAGACAAGTGTGGGTATCCACACTTCACTGCAGAAACCCGAAATTAAAAACAAATCTAAGCAGTGGATGTCAATTTCTTTTATTTCTATTTTTAAATAAGAAAAGGGAAAAACCACGGAGTGTTTTACCTGGCATGTGTGTTTGCAATGACTCATTCCTAGAAAATTCTTGGGGGGGAAACCCACCTGACTTTTACCTCTAGGAAATTCCCTTTTCATGGGAATGAGAATCCTGGCCCCCACGCTCTCGGATCTGGGGCCTGCGGCATGGGGAAGTGGGTCTGTCTTCCTGCCTTGAAGCTACAGGCCCTGGGGCAAGCCACAGCTTTCTCTCTAACCAGATCATATTTTTCGATCTCAACGATTTTATGGTGGGGGCTTAAGCAACTTCCTACATTCCTGTTGCTGCTCTTAATTTCTTTTGCTTGGAGTGAAACCCCTACTGGGAAGCTGTAAAGAAAAGAAAATAAAGAAGGAAGAAAATGTTTCTCTTCTCTTTCCTCCTTAAACCCCCTCATAAACATGCTACCCCATGTCACAAAATGTATGGCAAGCATTGAGCCTTGGCCGTATTTTGACATGGTGCGCGGTCCCTTTCTCCTTCTCTAGTCCTTTGAGGTTCATCTTGCAGCCCAGGGCTCTGTTCCCCTGCCAACTTGGTGGGAGTGTTTAGTGACTGGAAGGCTGTGGCCTGCTCTCCCCAGAACTTCACACTTCATTTTTCCATATCTCTGGGAGCAGCAGCAAATATTTCACCAGCCTGGTTTGCCGGCTGCTGCCATAAATCAGACTTAGTCCTCAAAAAAATACCCAGGCCTGTCAAAGCATTAAGCTTTTATTTTCTGACTCGATCCAGTGGTAAATGAGAGCTTGTATTTTCCTCTAAAACTGTAAAGGGATTTTTAAGGATTGTCGCTGGAGGGCTGCCAGCTACAAAAGATACAATACGGAGTGTAACTGGTTAGGAGAGATTTGAAAAAGCCTTAAGTATGAAAAATGGCTTTTCTTAAAGGTTTTTCAATGAAATGAGAAACGGAGCTTAAATTTCATAAAGGGTTTTTTTCCCCCCCCGAAAGACCTGAACTATTCATGAAAAACGCA
This sequence comes from Smutsia gigantea, assembly GCA_032199065.1. Classification (NCBI taxonomy): domain Eukaryota; kingdom Metazoa; phylum Chordata; class Mammalia; order Pholidota; family Manidae; genus Smutsia; species Smutsia gigantea. Next base: position 41,332 of record JAVSCE010004777.1, read on the forward strand.
AAAGCATTAGGAAATGGAAGAGTGGTGCTCTTGGAGAAATATGAGTTATATTTGTTATGCGTGCTCTCTCCCTCTTGCCCCCCTTTCCTCCTCTCTCTTCCTCTGTGTACACAGATACTTGGACTGGTTCATTAGTCAATTCCTGCCATCATTACTGACGATATGACAGCAAGAACAAACAGACTGGACAGTTTTATGTGCTGTGTATTAATTGCTTCATAATTTAGGCCTGCAAACCAGGACAGTGAGGCAAGTCCACTTGGGAAACCCCTGCTCAAAATTCTAAGCAAGTTTGCAAGGTGCAAATCATGCCCAGGAGACCACTTCTTAATGTCTCCCCTGCTTGAGTAATCAAATTTCAAACTCCAAATGCTGAAAGCCTGTTTGCAGTTGGAACAGCGATGGAGTTAAAGTAGGTGGATATTGCACCAAAACATGATGTCCAGGAAATCTGGAAAAAGGTGCAAGGAACCGGGCTGAGATCAGGCCCTTGGTGTAGAAAAGCAACCTGCTTAGATTTTTGTGATGTGTCATGTTGCATTAAGGTACACGTTTAATTTCAATTAAATGTAATGAAATGAGAATAAATATAATCTTTCCTCTGCCTAGTCCCAATCATTGCATATACTCACAGCCTGGAGCTGCAAGGAAGTGGGAAGGCAGGAAAGAAATACCTAAGGAAATAGGGAACTTCTTTTCATGGGGGTAACAAAGGGACATTTCGGTCAGGATGAGACCTACCGTCAGGAAAGTGACAAGGCCATGTAGGCAATGTGATCTGATTTAATAATCAGGAGGGTTTGGAGGATGAGGTGGGTGGGGCTCATGGGTACGCAACAGCAATGCACCCAGGAAGAGGAATTGACAGGCATGTGCTGAGAGTGTCATTGTAAGAAGAGTGGCTGAGACATACCCTGGGCTGACTTTGCAAGGATTGCCCAGACTACCCACCCTGCTTGTGCAGTGATCTGTGAACACCTCTCCCACCCAACCCAAGTCAGTTAGTTTCATTAAATCATGGGGTGCCCAAGGGGGAACAGTGTTTTCCTGGACGTTGCTTTCTCCTCTTGGCGGGATGCAAAGAACCGGAAAGCACACTTTTTGGCCTCAAGCACTTGGAGCAGTGATTCAAGTCTCAGGGCAATCCCCCAATACGTCCACTTCCAAAGCTCATTCCAGACGGCCATGCTCCCCCACCTCAAGTCCTTCAGTGGCGCACGGGGCCAGGCTGCCAGTGGCTGAGGTTTCTGCAGCCACATTCCTCACCTCGCACTCCCACTATCCTGTTAGTTCTTTGGACTTGCTGAGCTTTTCCTTCTGAAAACTGAAAGTCATATGACATTTAGACTTTAATGTCCACAAATAAAGTTTTATTGGGACATAGCCATGTTCATTTTTTACATCTTGTCTATGGCTACTCTCACAGTGTGACAACACAGCTGAGTAGTTGTGACAGATGGCGTGACCCACAAATATTTACCACCTGGGTCTCTGCACAGCTAGCTGACCTCTGCATTACTTTCCCCACAGTGAGCCTGGCCAGCCCTCTTCTGTCAGATCCACACCCACAGCTTCATTGTTTCTGCCCTGTCCACCATGCACTTCTCCATGCATAATGAATATTTTGTATATTGAATTCATTTCTAAATGCTTTTTCATTCAAACTACAAAGTGGCAAACTATTAGACTTAAACATTTTTTTAAACATAAGAATTCTTTGTAATAATAAAAAAGTCATCAAGCCATCATTAAAAACACCCCAATTGAAAACTAGAATAATATAGCCCAAAATGTTCACATTGGTTACCCAGAGATAGTGATATTATGGAGAGCTGAATATACTTTTGATTATCTGTACTTTCTAAGGTTTCAAAATACACATTTTCTAAAGTTTCCTCCATGATGCACTTGTTCCGTAAGTATAAATGTTATGTTTAATTGGACATTTACAAAAACATGTACCGAGCACCTTTTACACATAAGGCACTGAGTTAAGTACCACGGAAGATATAAAGATGTGTAAGAAGTAATCCCTGCCCTCGAGGAAATCTAAAATCTGGTAGTTTAAAAAAAAAAAAAGGACATTCTTATTGATGGTGACAGTATGCAGATTTTGCCTGTTTTGGGTGAGTATTCCAAAGAGCAACTATTATTTGCTGAAGAGACGTGTTTAAGTGTCATTGGGTGATATACGTGTGTCTGTGTCTGTGACCCCCTATTTCATTCCCTTCCTCTAGGGGCATCTGCTTGTTTACTATGAGTCCTTGTATATGTCTATATGCTTTTTCTAAATGGAGTGTATGTGTTCTAGTTCACATGAAAGCTATCATGTATAATATTCATTCCTTAAGTTTTATATTCTTTTTTTATTAAGGTATTATTGATATACACTCTTATGAAGGCTTCACATGAAAAAACAATGCGGTCACTACATTTACCCATATTATCAAGTCCCTACTCATACCCCAATGCAGTCACTGTCCATCAGTGTAGTAAGATGCCACAGATTCACTGTTTGCCTTCACTGTGCTACACTGTTTTCCCTGTGATCCCCCCCACACCATATGTACTAACTTAAGTTTTATATTAAAAAAAAAGTTATTAAACATTTCCTACAAAGGCTTTGGGTAATCTCCTGCAAGGTTAATTCCTAGCCATGTGGTGGGTTTGGCTGTTCCTGTGAATGGGATTTCATTTTCTATCACCTTTTCTAGCTGGTTATTGCTGGTGGGCCATGAATCTTGACTATGGCCACCTTCTGGGGAAGGGGAAAGGTAAGACAAGAGAGGAACTGCTTAGGGACCACTGTGCCCCAAACTATGGAATTTGAGTCAGCACCGGAGGTCCAACAGCCTGGGGTGGGGCAGGGCTGAGGGGGGGAGCCATTTCTCTGTGTCACCCATCAGTATGACATGCTCTTCCTAACTGAGATCCCTGCAGGCGTTGCCTGTCCCCACACCACTGCCACACAGATTATCCAATCTCGCCACATAAGTATGCCCACCAAGTAACCCTTTTGTTCCTTAAAACTCCCCACAGAGTCTCGCTGAGGCCTTAAGCCCATAATCTCTACTGTAAATCTGTTGGCAAGCGACCCTGGTGATCTCCTCTTTCTCTTGAAGCTGCATTTGTACCACCAAAGCTGTCCTGGTAGGTTTAAGATGACCTCCGAGCTCCAGCAGGTTGCCTGGGGAAGCTCATTACTATACGCCACAGCCACTGGTTCTGTACCATCTGGAGAAATCTGGAATGATCCGAGCAGCAGAGGTTTCAGCTCTGGGCTGGCCCCTCTTAGCACCACCACCCCCTGGGCTGAACCATGTCACCGGTGTCATGCCTCCCTATTCTCCCCCACAGGTTGGCTGAGAGGCCGCTTTGGAGGGAGTAAAGTGAGCTGGACGACAAGTACCCTTTGTTCACATTCACAAAATGTTGGGAGTCAGCTTCTGAAAAGCTTGTCAAAGACTAGATATTCACACCATCCTTGGCACATGGTTACCCAGGAATAAGCAATTGTAACTCTCCCTGTGGCTTGGCCCAACTCTTCCCCAGTGACTTGCCTTCTAAGTGCAGTTAGTCATCCCAGTTCCTTCAGGAACTAGACCCAATGGCTCTCAATCACCTGGGAGCTTTTAACAAAGGCCCCACTCCAGAGGAATGAAATCAGAATTTCCCATCTGCTGTGCCAAGAATATTATGTTCAGTCTCTGAGACCAAGTAGTGCACTTGCGTCTGCGGGGGAGAGGTGGAGGTGTGGGGTGGAGAGCTTGCCTTCTGACCCCACCTCTCTAACCACATCTAAGTTAAAAACCATAAAACCAAGTAACCAGGCAAGGGAGAGCTGATGCAGGGATTGGAAGCAAGGGAGAGTAGAGGGGTGGGAGGATGGATCAGGAAGAGAGGCCGTTTTTCATGGACAGAGTCTTCCTCAAGCTCAGAACTCACGTCTCCGAATGCCAGGGAGAAGGACTGTGCCTGTTAGCGTCCAGGCTGCAGAGGGCTGCGCCTCGGCTCCCTTTCCTCCCTGCAGCCCCAAAGTGCCTCTGGCCCCTCTATCCGTGTGCCCACGGCTCACACTCACCTCATCATTGCCCTGGTCCCCGACCCCGTGCTCCCCGGGTGCTCCTCCAGGCTTTGGCTGCCCTGCAGGGTCTTTACTCCCGAAGAGGCAACCACTTAGCAGGCCGTCTGGGAGGCAGGCTGGGCCCGTGATTTAGGAAGACATGCACGCAGCAACTGGAGTGCCAAATACCCATCCTGTGGGCATTTGGGGTGAACAGTTTGCTTACCAGGGGTGTTTCTAAGAAAGGGGGAAATCAGCACACCAAGGCCTCCTCTGACACTTCCAACAAAGTTAAAAGAAACAGAAATAATGTTCCTCCCATCTGCATTTTCCTCTTAAAATGGCCTCTCTTTCCCAGCCCGGGTCCTCTGTGCTTCCTCTCCATAATAATAAATGCCTGGCATTGAATGCTAGCTTGCAGTAGGTGCATTACAATAAATGCTTTTCATGCACTCGCTTCTGTAATAGTCTGTTCATAAATGAAGAAGTTAGGGCCCAGGGAAAATAAGTAGTTTGCTTCAGATCACATGGCCAGTGGTTGGCAGAGGACTGTTTGGACTCGGGTCTGTCTGAGACCAGAGCCGGAGCCTGTAACCACCACACCATGCTGTAGGCCAGAGATGCAGGTTGTCGGCACAGTCAGCATTGGTGCTCAAAGGGTCATCATCCACCAGATTCACCAGGACTCAGAGCCAGTTGGAGCAGTATCAGCTAGAGTTGGAAGCACCCAAGGTTTTGGAGTTAAATAGTTACTTAACTATCCAAGCTTTAATTTCCTCATCTGTAAAACAGGACAGTTATATCTACTTCATAGGGTTTTGAAGAAATAAAATAATAGAGGGGAAACATTTACCACAGAGTCAGGCAGAGCATAAGAGCTCTGTAATGAGCCATCTTATTATTAAGAGTAGTTTTGCTCATTCATTCAGTGGATATTTATGGAGAGCCCTGTAGCTGTCAGTGAGGGGCAGGGGTGAACCAAAGTGGAACATGCTATCAGGTGATCTGTTCATTCTCTTCCCAGTTGGAAAGGCTGCTATGGAAAGAAAGTCACAGTTGGAAAGCTTCCTGGAAGTTGTGGAATCATCAGAGAATAATGGCAGATGTCTTTAAGTTGTGACAGCTTCGAGTCTCAGTTGGGTGTGCTGGTAAATCTAATACTGGCATCTTTGAATATTGGAACCATGGTCCAGGAGGGCCTGTCCATGGACAGGAGAATTGGGGAGAGAAAGAATTAAGCTTTACTGAGCACTTTCTATGTGTCAGGCACAATACTTCTGGCTTTCATGCAGGGCAATGTCTCCCAGTGTGTAGGAAGCTTGTAACTGATGATGCAGGAAACGTTTTTAGGCAGCACTTGAGATGCTCTCGGATGTCATGAAGTCATAGTATTTGATAACATTGACTCACCATGCACAAGAACAGCCCTGTGGTGGTGACCTCCAGCTCCTGAGACAAAGCACTTTGGGTCCCATTGCATCTCTACCACTAACTAGCTGTGTGCTTTGAGCAAGTGATTTAACCTCTCGGCTTCGGTGCCTTCAGCTGGGAAAGGGATGGAAGTAGTAGGGGTTCTTGTCTCAGGTGACGGTGGAGGTGTTGGTGGGAATGCATGTAAAAAGAGGGACTCAACAGCTTTTATTCATTTCTGTCATCCTCTGTCAGTGTTCTTGGTTACAACAAGGAGGAAGTCTCCAAAGGGTGTGCTGGTAAATCTAATACTGGCTAACCTGCCCTTTAACACAAAGACAGCAAGCCTCAAGCCCAGAGAATTCCACTGGCAATAGTACCCAGCTAGGACTTAACAACAGGGCTTTGTTTTAGTAGTGTGTACTCTGTGTGTGTGTGTGTGTGTGTGTGTGTGTGTGTGTGTGTGTGTGAAAGAGAGAGATAGGGTGAGGGTGAGGGAGGAGATAGGGTGAGGGAGAGGGAGGAGATAGGGTGAGGGAGAGGGAGGAGATAGGGTGAGGGAGAGGGAGAGAGACTAATATCTAATTTCAGTGGTATAGGTCTTACTTTCTTACAGTAACAGAAAGCTTCATTTTTCAATAAGAAAAAAATCAACGTAACTGTAAATATAAAGAAATAATAGGACAGGTAGCAGGTAGACACATCAAACAGATTGACTGTGGCATTCACATGACTGAAGTTAAGGACACAATGACAAGGCAGTCCCCATGTCATGGCTTCCAGCCTCCAGTCAGAGATGAGGCTCCAAATGCTTAAGGGCCAAAGAGCCCAGGTTTGAACTCGGCTCTACTCCCTCTAACACCTCAGCCCTTTCCCAGAACAGAAATACATCTTTGCTTTCCAGCCACCCATCAGACGGGAGACCTCTGCACCTCTGCCATCCCCTTCCTCTGGCAGGCCGTGCACCACTGCGGTAGCTGCAGGCCCTGGAGGGTATCACAGGCTTAGGCACAGGCCGAGTCCCCTTGGCAGGATCCAGCTGGGTTTGAAGTCTTCTTAAAACAGAGTTACAGACTGTCTCTAGGTGTGGCCTATTTTTGCACATGGCTGACCTCACTCACAGAGTGTCAGTTCCGACGATTTCCTCCCTTGGATGGCCACTGTGGCACCTCGCTGTAGCTCCTCATGTTCCAACCGCACATCTGAGACAGAGGAGCATCTCATGAACCAGGAGAGGCCAAAGCCACATGGAGGATTCAGTTTCCTCTGTGGCTCTAATTTTTTTTCTTGAATTAGAGAAAGGGGGACTCCAGGCAGATATTGCTGGATAAACAGTAACCTTTAGCATAGCTGTGGTAGTGGGTCTTAGAAGCTGAGGGCAGAGGTCTAGGGAGCCCGAAGAAATGGGTTGGGCATAGAATTTGACATGTAGACGTTCCCTAAAACTACATAACCCCACTCATCTGTTTCTCACATGACAGGAATGAGACTGAGAGGTTATTTGACCGGCCCAAGGTCACATGCATCCCAGTCAGAACACTACCATGTTTCCCTTTGGACTTCTGAACCCCATTTGAACCTGGGCCTCATTAAAAATTCTTGCCATGTCTTCTTTCTTCAATGGGTAATTTAAAATAGAAATAATAATAAATATAACACCTCGTTGTATATGTGTAGCGCCTTTCTTCCAATAAATGGTGCTCTTTCAGCCTGCCCACCCATGCTGCGCTGAGTGGAAGTGTTTCCCCTGTGGACTCTGCCACTGGCTGTTGACTGGAGCCTAGCCTCCAGCCCACACACATGCCCCTATCAAAGCTATAGCTCAGGGGACAGGACTCAGCTCCTACAGGGAGATCTGCTATTAGCTCCTTCAGGTAGTGTTAACGAAAAAAAAAAAAGCCCTCGCACATAATCTACATGAGAAATATGTTCAGAAAGCTAAATTTTTAACTGCTTTCAAAGCTATTTTTATTTTAACCATCTAGTTCTTTGGTTCTCCATGGAATAGCAGACCTTTTGTGTTTTTAGTAGTAATCATTGTTCCAGTTGTAGCAGTACTAGTAGCAGTGTAATAATAGCAGTCGTAATAGCAATTAACATCATTTATTAAACTTCTACATCGAACGCATTTATATCCAGTGTCTTATTTAATCTTCACAAAGATCTTAATGGTGTAGGTATTATTCCACCTCACTGATGAAACAAACTAAGGCTCAGAGAAGTAATTTTCCCAATGCTAAATAAAGTTTTTCCTTTTTGACAGTTGGGCAGACTACATTTCCAGAGAATTCTGAAGTGCACTGGGTAAAATATGAAAACATTTTCATTAATGTATGACAGACCTGGCTAGAAAATGATGTAATCTTGGACCCCAGAAATAACCAAATCTCAAGGCGTCATCATGTGCTACAGTCAGCATTTTCCATACATGAGAGACAAAACCTGAAGTCCAAGATGAGTAAAAAGTCAGAGCAAAGACCTGTAAATAAAGCTAAGAATATTGAAAGGCAGCACTCTCAGTGAGTGAACTAAAGAAAACATATATCCCACAGAATAAGAAAGTGGAGATATATGCTGGGTTTGGCCTTAGCTCTGAGTGGAGTAGAAAAAAAAAAAGAAAAAATTTCCCTTCCATATTTTTAATTTCAGATCTGGACTTTTATGAGGTTTGGGCCTGAAAATACACAATTATCATGGCTGAAAGAAAATTTAGTTCAAATTGGTTCCAAGTGGGTGAAACCCTCTGACACCTCGCAGGAACAAATGCCAGTCTTTTCTGTCTTTTCTGAAAGAAAATACTTTTAAAGGGTGCCTCAATTAATTTCTATACATTAAATTATAAGGGAAATGAACTTAAAAAAAAAAATCACTGAACGCACTAGGAAATAAGCCACCCTGAGTGAGAATCAGCTGAAACTAGAAACTCTAGAATCAGATCCTCAGAGACCACAGACACTGGGGCAAATCAAATATAGAATATAAAATTAGTATAATTAATATGTTCAAAAGAGGAGTAGAACAGGAGCAGAGGAAACTGAAAGTACAGGAAAGAAAGAAAAAAGGGACCATCTTAACTGGTCAGATTCAAAAAGACCAAATAGAAATTCTAAAAGTGAAAAATCAGATCAGTGAAATTAGAATTTCAACAAGTGGCTAAAAGAGAAAACAGAAGAGCTGGAATACTGGAGGGATTACACAGGCTGCAGTAATAGAGGGTGGGGAGCAATAGGAAATACGAAAACATTTATGAAACCTGGAGAATAGGGTGAAATATCCCATAGGAAACAATAAACAGATGGGAAGATGCAATATTAAAAGTGATGGTGTCTGAGAATTCTCCAGAATTAATGAGAGACACCAGTTCTTATATCAAGAAAGCCCAGAGAAACCCAAACAGAAAGAAATCCATTCCTAGATGTTATACAGTGAAACTGCAGAGCAACAAAAACAAAGAGAACATCTTACAAATAACCAGAGAGAACAGGCAGATTGTCTGGGGGGAAAATGACAAGCTGACAACTGAATTCTCAAGAACAGGAGGGAAAATCAGATGTATTAATATCAACCAACTAGTATCAAATGACTAGCAATCTAAAAACAAGGAAAGCTTCCACACAAGGAAACTATCTTCCTAAACAAGGGTGGGAGGCAGGGGAGAAACAATTTTAGACTATCAGAAACTGAAAGAATTTACTACCAGAACATTCATTGTTGGAACTTCTAAAGGACACACATTTTAGAAAGAAGGAAATCCCTGAAGGTAGGTCTGAAAGACAAGAGAGTCAGTGAGCAAAGATACAGATAAACATGCTATTTAACTGAAATAAATACTGGTGGTAAAAGACAATAGTGTCTAATTTATGAATTTTTAAAAATCAAGAGAGAATTAAAATCCTGGACAACTGCATATAAAAAAGTGGAGGTGAATAATTAGAATTCAAGGGTTCTTTGCCTCTTGTATCATCCAGAATGATTTATTTAATTTATTTATTATTGTTATTATGTTAAATATACATATTTAAATTTCTAGGTTGACCCTAAAAGGCATTTTACTTTGATTTAAGAGGCTGTGCTAGAGGAAAGTAAGGGGCAGAAGACTGTTATTATTTAAATGAATTTTTGTTTAACATATGCATGAATTATGTATTGATAAACATCTTAAAGTTAAAAAAAGAAAAGAAAGAACATTAAAATAAAGAACAATTCTCTATTGAAAATAAGTAGAAAGATCATAGATTAGATAGGTGATAGATATAGAGATTTAAGATATTTTCCTTTATACACTTCTGTATTGTTTGAATTTGTAACAGTGAGTGTTATTTTTGTGATTAAAAAAATCAAAAATAGACAATAGGGTACTGTGGAATTTGAGTAAGGAAGGACTTGAGAATTCTACCATTTGGGGTGGTAGACTGCAAGATGGTATGAGACATCAAAAGACAAAGACTAGAGTCAGAGAAATAAGTTGGATCAACTAAAATGATTATCTTGGAAATGATTATCTTGGGTCAGTGTGATAAATGTGGGATGGAAGAAGAAGATAAATTTAAAAGGAAAGAAGTGATAGACTTTGTTGACTATTCTATTTCCTGCAGGTCAGAGATAGTAAGAGCAATTAAGTTCTTGAAGATGAAGGAAGAAGCAAAAATTATTTAATGAATGAAGACATTTGTTCTAGTCTGCTCCTGCAGAAGGATGCATTTCTAGCCTGAGTCAGCTTCAGGGAATCTCTGATTTGAAGAGTAAAAGACTCATTTATTTGACATTCTGGAGGGTTATACAGAATGTGACCCCCCCCCCCAACCCCACTCCGACTCCTTGATATCTTTCCTGGAAGTAATTTGGAATAGCAGAAGATGAAACACCACTATAGCCTTCAGAGCCTCCAAAAACACAAGCCAATTAGATTAGGATGCAATAAATAAATAAACAAATAAATAAAATCTTCCTTTGTATCTTCTCCAAGGACACTCCCTAATCCCAATCCATAACACTGGAGGATCTGGAAGGACCTTGGAATTTCAAATAAATTGTTGGAAGGAGGCAGCAGTATCTCAACCATGCCATGGGCTCTTGCCTGGGGCTGGCACATGCACCCTCTCTGCCCTAGACAGGGGTCTCCCTGGGGCCATGCTACCCAGGTTACATGTGGTATTCTAAGACCCAAAAGGCAAGGAACCAATTACCTGAAAATGGAGGTACCTTTATCATCATTTCTGGTGCCTCCAGATGATATCCAAGTTGGCCATTTCCCAGGCCTTCTAGAATTCCAGTTGTTTGAACAGAGCAAGTCACTTCACCTCTCTGAGCCCTCGTTTCCTCATCTGGAACATGCGGGTGGCCATAAAAGATTTCTAAGGATTTTGTTATGTGAGTCAGACAGGAGGATGACACAGGAATTATCTGGCACAGTGCTTGGCCAATGTACTAACTTAATATGTACTTTTCAAAATTAATTTTTTAAAAAGAGCCCTTTTATCTCTAGAGAAGTGCTAGTGGAAATGTAAAGGAAAGGAGAGGGGAAAAGTAGAGGAAAGGTAGAACTGATGTGACTGAATGCTGGGATGAAAGAGATGGAACCTTATGGAAATTATGTTATCAGTGATCAAAATAAAGATGTCAGGAGGGGAAGTCTTACCTCCGCAACGAGATTGTAAGATCTTTGAAGTGAGAGATTGTGCTTTTTGCCACAGCACTGAGCTCAACTCAAAAATTATTACAGTTCTATAAAAACTAAAAGTACTTGTTGAGTAAATAATGAATAAGTGAAAGAGTGAATGAATGAGAGAGGAGAAGGGGGAGGGAGGGAATGAGGGAGGGCAGACAAACCGTAACACAAGGCAGGTGGCCTCTCCTCAAGCTGGGATAGCAGCTCTTGCATGCCGAAGAGGGGAGGGTGCCACCGTGGCATCCCTCACGATCATTTTATCTATTCCAAAACAAGATGGGATTCAGAACCTTCAGGCCTGTTGCGCATTATTCACCAGACCCCTTTCCTAGTAGCTGACATTGTCCTTAAGCTTTGGCCCCTGCTCCTTCACAGCACTTCCTGAGGTCTGTGCCCTGAGAAATGACCCAAGGGATAGCGGTGCCCTCAAAGAAACATGGCCTTCACTGGCTTTGCTGGTTACAAGCTCAGAGGCACGTCTCAGCCCAAAGCTCTTGTGCCCGCACTGCTCCTGTCCCAGCTTCCACCACAAAGCCCCAGCCGCTCCAGTGGCCTTAGCCGACTTCCACCCTGGCTTTCACCACCGGTTAAGTAAAGTGGTTTTAGAGAGCCTCATACATGGAGTCAGGACATGGAAGGAATTATTTATTTTCCCTGAAGACAGTTTGTTCTTTTGACAAACTACAGTTTTATTTTACTTTATTAATGCCAATAGTGGGTTGTGTTTTCTCATGATTAAGCTCCTTTTTTCCCCGCCTCTTTAGACTTTGGCTATAAATAGGAGCCTCTTTGTTCTGTCTCCTCTGGGCAATAATTGGAAACATAAACTGGGAGAGACACCCTTGTGTCTTTCCTTGTCTCCTGGTTGTTTCTCCACCAGTAGGCAGTCACACAAACAAACAGGCTGCTTTGTTTGTGTTTTCTCTGAAGTCACAATTTCTTCCGATAAATGTTTATGCATCCCTGCATCTCAAGAACTTCAGGGCCAAGATTGATGGCATTTTCATATTCATTTGAACATGTACACTTAATGTGCTTGGTTAATTGGGGTAATTAGTAGTCTTTTTCATTCCAAAGCTATTGCTAAATTAAAACAGGGCTGTTTATTTCTTTCAATGGGCTAACCGAAGAATTTTTATTTTGAAGCGAGTATTTATTTGAAAGTGAAAGAATTCAGAGACATGAAGCTCTGCTCTGCATCAGAGGAGGAAGGGACAAGATTTCTGAGGATCTAGGGATATTTTGGGAGAGGTCCCAGCCTCATTCAGTCCCTCCAGATTTCCATCCGTCAATGATTACAATGCTTAGGGTGATTTAATTTGTCACCAGGACACATTTGAGAATGAAACGGGGCCCCATTACTGATGTCATCAGGACAGCAGTCCTCATACAGGGGTTGTCCCAGGCAGGCCAGAAGTATGGTCCCCCGACTTCAGGAATACATAGCACATTCACTATTTGATCGCATCTGCTCTTCCCCAGCAACCATGATGGAGGTATCATTCCCACTCAACAGATGAAGTAACTGAGGCTGAAAATCCAAACAATTTTCCCCAGGCCTACCAGGCTGTGGATAAAGCCATGCTCAGACCCAGCTCTTCTTCAGAGCAGTATCCTTTGTCCATGACACTGACCCACATTCCCTTTGGTCAGCCAGTAATGGCCACACAGGGGTAATGTGGTGCGAGTGAGCATGTGAGGCAGAGCTGAAGATGCATGAGAAGAGGTAGCAGAGGGAATTGCTGCATTACAGAGCAGGCAGGATGTCCCGGCCAGGAAGACTCCCAGGTAGTGGGCTGGGGTTCAGAAAGAGGCTGACCTTCTCCGGGGGCCTCAAAGATAGTTACTCTGGTGTTCTGGCCCTGCTGCCCGCCCCTCGAGCATGCAAGCGGAGCTCTTGGGGTCCTGTGTGGCCAAAGGAACTCTGATTATAAAGGCAAGGGCTGTTGTGACAGAGTTTTCCAGAAGATAATATTTGACAGATTCCTGGGCTGAGAGGGGAGGCTGTCGTGTGGCCGCGTGCTGTGGGGTGTCACAGTTACTCCCTCAGTGTCACCCTCATCTGTGACTCGTCTACCAAGCAGCACTGATTCCCTCATTTGTACCCGCTGCTTCTCTCCACCTCCCGTCCCTCCTGCTCCTCTCATCTTTCCTGCTTGGTGAAGGCAAGGGTACTCTGTTCTACTTAGCTAACTCCCTCTGATAGCGGCATATCTATCTTTACAATTTGGCGTCCCTGTGAAGTTTCCCTTTGTACATTTCCCTGTTCCTGCATCCCCATTACTCAGGTGTCATCACTCACTAACCATCCGACAGCAGTAATGCCTTTCATATGGGAAGAATTGGTTTTTTATTGATGGCAAATGTTGTGATGAACTTTGATGCCCACTTGGAGCCAGAGGAGCTTTTTATTGGGTGAACCGCACTAAGATGTGGTTCTAAGAACTGTCTTTGGAGTGTGGACTGAGATGTACTTTTGGGAACAGGTCTTGTGGCTGGGGTTGGGGGAGGGCAGCCTTTCCCTTTATCAAAATTTCATTGATCAAAATGTATAATAGCAACATTATTAATAACCCTATGTTTGCATCACACTTGGTGTGTTTCCAAGCATTTCCCTGGAATCCTGAACTGAAGGCAGGGCAGGTATTGCTTTTTCCGTGTTATAAGTTAAGCAACACTGTAACAGGCCTGACTGGGCCCCATGAGCAAGGAGTCAGTTGCTTAGTGGGTAAGTGTCCCATGAGAAGGAGACTTTTAGCGGGTATGAAATGCTGTCTTTGGGCATCATAATGCTCTCTAAAGATCAGGAGTCCTTCCCAGGCTAGACTCTTCTCAAGGTCCCCTTTGCCCAGTCCACATGTGAGGGCATGACCGTGGCGTCCAGCAGGATGCTCTTCTCAGTGTGATGCCACGTGCGATGCAATTAAGCTTCCTGACACCTAGCCAGATGTGCTGGGAAACCAAGGATTATTTAGTACCATATGCCATTGGCAGTGGCAGACGGAATGTGAACGCCATGTGTTGACTTTTCCAGACTAGCACCATTCTCCATTGGATCGAACAAGAGAATGGCAAACCTTGGATGGTGGAGGTGGTAATGTTAGTGTATCCCATCCCCATTAGCCACATGGTTGCTTTGGACCCCAGCCCACCCCTGAACTCCTCAGAAGCTGGCCTTGGTAACATAAGAGAACTAGGAGACCACAGAGGAACTTAGAAGCCATCTGGGACTACCACCATTGCCATTTTATTAAAATTGAACCTAGAGCCTCAAGACTGTGAAAGGACTTCCCCAACTTAGCAATGCTAGCAGAGTGGTGCTAAGAAGCAGGAACCTGCCAGGGAATGTGGCTCACTCAGCCTCCCACATCCAATCAGGTTTTTTAACTCATCTTGCCTGACTTTTCCTCTTCCTTCTCAACACAGTGGCTCTCCCTTATTATTCATCTGCAGCTGGTGCTCAGAGACTTACCAGTCTGAGTTGAGAAGAGGTTATTTTTCTACACATTTGGCTTCTCCATGAGCCTCCCACCCTCACGTCATCTTTCATTATGAGGAAGCCAAGCTCCCTGAGCAGCAGGTTGTGCAAGGGACACTTGGAGGTGGTGTGAACCAGCAGGATGCTGTAACTCGATGGGGAGGGGCCTGCTCAGGGTCCAGCTGGCACACGAGGGGTGCGCTGTGAGATGTGTCCTGATAGCTCAGCTTCAAGTTAGTCCTCGTCCCAGACACACCAGATCACCCAGGAATGCGGAGGGAGTATAGGTGCTTTTGTTTCTGGGCCACCTGCTTCCATTATTCATGGGTGTCCCTCACCAGGGCCATAGCTTCGTTGCTTGTGTTACTAATTGGCTCATAATGTAATATTCGGACTCTGGAGTGCAGGTCTTCTGTCATTTCAGACCTAACCCTCCCTGGCTCATGTTTCAAGCGATGTTTTCTGCTGACCCTTTTTTGGCTTTCTCTAGTTCTTCGTGTGATCTTTCTGTTTTGCTTGGCATATGAAATGTCCTATTCATTCTAAGCCAACATGCTGCTCCTCCATCAGTTCGATTTCAGTCACAGAATATCAGAGAGAGGGCCTAGGCCACGGTGAGCTTCCAGAGACTCTAAGACTGTAGGAAATTCCACTCAATGGAACTGTAGCTAATTACCCAAACTAAAGGCAGGATTCTTAATTTATGTTTTGCTTGGTAAACAAAACACCTTATGGGGACTTTTCCTCTTCAACTTCCCCTCAGAAATTCACTACCTGGTGCTACTACCACCACCACTTGGTCAATGAGGAAGCCAAAGTCACCAGCCTGGGCTGTGGTGGCTCGGAAGGCCCTGATTTTATGGCTGCTATGGTCTCTCCGCTGCTGGACCTACTGCCCTGTTCCATCTTGTCCTCTGTCCCTCTGGCCTCTGTCATGCCTGGTCTTCCTCAATCCACCTTGGCATCTGATTCCTCCCGGGTTCTCCTGATGAAGATAGCTTAAGGGTTGCTTTCTCACACACCCATAGCCATCTCTCTGTACATTGGAGATGTCAAGAATTAAGCAGCTATTCTGGGCTAGACACTGTGCTAGGCCCTTTATATGCATTTTCACTCATTATGTACAATGAGTACATTATGTCATGTAATCTTCTCCATGATCTAACAGGGGAGATAGGAGAGGGTAACTATTGCCCAAGGTCAATGAAAGAATCAAATCGTATCCACTTAATTTCAAAGCCTGTGCACTCTCTAATAGTTCACCAAGTTTTCTTAGGGAACCAGTTTCTAAAAGTGGCCCTCCCCCAGCACAAGAGCCTTCACCAGAAGCCAGGTTTTTTCTTTTATCTTTGTATTTAGCTAATTCTTTTGCATCCCTTATTATTATCCCATATTGCTGAAGCTTACAATCAAGACTCTGCCTTCACGAATGCAGACCCAGTGACCATTTATGATGGTGACCAGCCCATGCATTTCAAAGAATACGTAACGGCTTGCGGTGAAATTACCAAACCCCCAAAAAACAAGCCCTCAACTTCAACATCACAGACCCAAAGCACAAGCTGTTCCCAAGGGTAACCTAGAAAACACACTTGTGGTCTCTACTTGTGCTCAAAACTTACAAAGGGACTCCAGGATTCCAAGAGATTTCCTAAAGAAAAGGTCTCAGGCACTGTGCAAAGGCACAAGGAAAGCTGAGCTGGCAGCGGCTCACACCCACTTGTAAGAGCCAACTGCGCACATCACTTCTCAACTCTGGTTCTAGTGACATCATATTGGTAGCATGAACTTGGCCACGGTGAGTGTCTTTACCCCACAGAAATCGGCAAACTACAAATAAGCAAGGGTTTTTTGTTTTTGCTTTTTTTGAGAGCCAGTGATTAAATGTTTACCAGCATTTGCAAGATAGGTATCATACTGAGAAACAACAAAGCAACCAGTTTACCTGGAGGGCTTTGAAAGGCTTACAGATCCCACCCGCGCCAGATTCATTTGGCATGTTGTCCCCTGGCCCCACCACCCAGGGCTCTCCTCCCAGCCTGAGCCACTTCTCAGGACCAGACTACAGAGGCACAGCCTCTCCCCCAAGGTCCTGGTTACCATGCCCATCTAAGACCCCTTTTGCCTCCTTCCCTGCCCTCAAAAGTGGTAGCCAGTATCTCTTTACCTCATGAGGAAACTGCCGTTTGGAACCACTGGCAAGTCGTGGCAAGGACTCAGGAGAACCACGGTTCCATGCTGAGAAGGCTGGCATCTAAGTCTGAGGCTCTCTTACTCTCTCAAGTCCTGGTTGTGGGGAGGGAGCCTACAAGAACAGTGGGGAACATAAGGAAGAACTTTGCAGAGGCAAGAAGCTGGGCTAAAACTGCAGGCTATGAAGTTCCTGGGATTGGGGATTTCAGCTTCAGCCTTCCAAGTTCTGGGAAAGAACTGCTCTGATCTGAGAAGATCCAGGCCAGCTGTACTCCTGTTGTGCTGGGAGTCTCCTCCTTCCTGACAAGGACCCGGAGACTGCCTCTCACTCAGCCCCATGTTTCAGCTGATTCGAAGGAGAGAGTGGCAAAGGGAAGTCAGAGGGAAAGAAGTGGGAAACCAACAGGATATGGGTAAAGCCAGGAGCAGAGGATTAGAATTGGAAACAGCATATTTGCTGTGGAAATCAGAATAAGGAAGGAGTGGGTGGAGCCAGGGACAGAGGCAAATATCACCATTTTGCACATTTCTACCATGAAGGCTCCCTCAGCTGAAGTCCGTTCTGTACTCCGCGGCCACGTGAATCACCCTAAAATACTGCTGTCACTGGATCACTGTCAAAAACTTTCAACGCTTCCTATGGCTCCAAATCACTAGCTGTGCACCTAGTCTCCCTTATCTCCCAATCTCCCTTCTCAAACCCATCTCCTTTTTCTCCCCGAAGCTCCTCCCAAAAGGGTCCTCTTACTTCTCAGATAATCAGGCCTTTGTTCTCACTAAACTGTCCACAAAGGACCATCCTAAATTAGAAGATTAAGACGCATGGCAGCTAATGCAGTATTTGATCCTTGATTCAATCCCAGAAATTTCTAAGTAGCTGTAAAGAATATTTTGGGAAATTTGAGAAATTTAACATATTATTATTTAGTAAATTTACTATATATTTTATATAGTAATATATTATTTTAGTATTTATATAATCACACATAACATTATTTTATCAAAACTTCCTGGGTGTGATCATGGTATTTTGGATATATACAATGAAACACCTAGGAGTGGAATGTCATGATTTTTGCAACTTATTTGAAAATGGTTGACAAAAAAAAAAAAAAAACAGAGCAACTGTGGTGAAATGTTCACCACTGGATAATTTGGGCAAGGATTATTCATTGTGAAATTCACTTTTCTGAGGATCTGAAGAAGTTCAAAATAAAAACCCAGTTTAAAAATATAATAACGAAGCCGAGGTAGCTCAGGCCCCCCATCCATCACCACAACAGCTTTCCGAGTCACCCAAGAATTAAATCCAGAGCCCTTCTCAGCCTACTACTGGGGGTCCATGAACTGGTGCTGGCTCCATCCCACCTCTTCCCAACTGTTTCACTACCTTCCAGGTGCACAAGCCTCCCCATTGCTTCTAGAGCCAAGCGTGGACATTATAACTGGGCAAACAGACAATAAATATATAATCAGATCAAGAATATAGGATGGCTTTGTGTTAGTGCAAGAATGAAAAACATGAACCTGCCTGAAGGCCTTTGCACTTAAGGCTCCTGTGGCCTATAACAGTCTCCCCTGTGGTTAGAGCCCACTCCCTCACTTCCTTCAGGTTTCCATGCAAGTATGACCTCTTCAGAAAGATCTTTCCTAGCAACCCTATCTAAAACAGTATCCCCACCTGCTCCATTATTCTCTATCTCCTTTCTTTGTTTTTCGCTTATGCAAAGACTTTCTCATAACTTGACGTGTTACTTACTTTATTACAGGTTTACTATTTATCTGCCTTTGTTATTATGTCCAGTGTCCAGAATAGTGGATGTATATTTCTATAAATAAATGAGTGAATAAATGAATTGCTTTTTGTATATTAATTGGACACACATCATGCCTGCCTAGGGTATTGCTGGTTACCTTTTTCATGTACATGTATCCTTCCTCACTCCTAGTTCTAGAAAGTTTTTTTTTTTAATTCATTCTTTTTTATCACTTGTCTAAGTGTCAGTAAACAATTATTCTTATTATAAATAATTTGAAAAGATAATCTTCCAATTACTAAATATACACCAATGTAAACTGTGTTCTTAAGATAATTATAAAAGCTACCGACAACTTGGGAAAGAAAACAGAGGTATTTGTTAGTGGCAAGACCTAGTGAAAAATCTGATGGTCTAAACAAGAAAAACCAAGAAGCACAAGTCCCCCACAAAAACACCGGTAAATTGTTTTTGATTTAATTTGGCCTAAAGATAACTTCAGGCATCATATGCACAAATTCTCCTGGTGGAAAGTGCACAATGAAAGAACTTGTGTTGAAATCCTGGCTCCACCATTTACTGTTTATAGAACCTTGGCCAAGTTGCTTAACCTCTCTGAACCTTTGTTAATTTTCCTATGTAACATCAGAGACAAATTATACCCATCACACTTTGCAAGGCTATGCATTAAAAAAGATCAAGTATGTGAGTCCAGTTCATAAACTATAAAGTAATGTAAAAATATAGTCTATTATTTTACCTCTGAGAAAGATTTGGAGAAAATAAACACCTCAAGTACCCATTAATAAAACTAACAATAGTGTTCATTATAAAAATGCAAGTCTTCTTATACTTAGTCACTAAAGCAGCCAGGCCTAATAGAACTTGCCACACCGATGCAAATATTCTATACTTGTGCCATCTAACAGAGGGGCATTAGCCACATGTGGCTTTTAAGCACTTGAAATGTGGCTACTATGACTAGGGAACTGAAATTTTAAGTTTATTTGGTTTTATTTAGAATTGAACAGTCATGTGGCTGGAGGCTACCTTATTAAGCAGCGTGGCTCCAAGGAATTTCTTCACATGTTTTGCAGAAAACTCCTTGGCCATAAGCATGAAGGGGTTAGGTGCTGCAAGCGTCAAGAAGACTGGTGATGGGAATCTTGTGGTTTAAAGGAGAAAGTGTGGAATGGGTTGAAGACTGGAAGAGAGGGTGGCTTCCTTGCCGTGTGGTCAGGCTGATTTTGAAAAAGCTGCCCCTTTGGAATGCCAACATTTTGGAATTCCAACATAAGGAATTCCTTCTTATTTGCTGAGTGACCCTAGGAAAGATGTTTAGACTCTCTGAGCCTCAATCTTTGACTTATAAAATAGGAACCATAATGTCTACTTATAGGATTACTGTGAGGATTAGGTGAAACATGTACTGAGTACAATGTTTCATAGAACTCAGGCCCCCTGATTCCCAGCTCACCTAGAAAACTGAATTCTCTACACTGAAATGCTCTGACTGTGTGTGGATCTATGCAGTCCCCACTACTGCTTGTTGATCAAAGGGAGGCAAAGGGCTGAGCATGAAAGTTGTCCAGAGTGCCTAACAGTGCCAGCACAAAGCAAGCTCTGAGCTCAACTTCCCTCTCAGCCCGGGAGCACAAGTTGCTGGGGGCTGCCCATTGAGTCCTGTGTCTTGCTGCAGACCACACCACTGTCAGGCTGCCTAGCCAGGAGCAGGGCATCTCTCTAGCTGTTTTTAGCCTCCAAGCAGCCAGGGCTGGCACACACCCAGCCTCCCTCCCCCAATTCAGGGCGCCTGGATGACCTGACCTCACCCAGCACTTTTCTCAGAAGATCTCTGAGGACTTCAAAGTCTCCTCTTTGGATTCAATACAAATGATGTTCCTTCTGGGTATGTACACAGGTGGGGAGAAGGCAAGAGGGTGGGGTGCAGCCACCTCTCAGATGAGACCACAACTCCCTCTGCTTGGCTCTTACAGAGATTTCCCAGCACTGCCGTTTCTCTGCTGTTGGTGGAAATAACACCAAGTCTAACTGACCCCCCATGAGATCTGGGGTGAAGGCTTTGGCGTCCACCGGGGCAGTCCCCCTCCAGCTAAAAAGCAGCTAGTGGTTGTCCCACTTCAGGCGGCAAATGAAAATTTTAAGCAAACTGCTGAAAAACCATACTGTCCTCCAGGATTACCCAAGGTAGTCCCATTTTTTAATGATTTTGTCTCCGTAAACCTTCAAATTGTCCCAGAGATCCAATGTCCAGCTCTCACCTCTTGGGTCTTCTCCCTCTCCTGCAAGCAGCTCCCAAATTCCGTGAGACTGTGGGCTCTCGGTGCTCAGAAAGCAGCCTAACAACATGGCTGTCTACTCTTTGGCACTCATCCCCTGAGAGGAGGGGTCCTCTTTCCCTGAATCTGAGCTGGCTTGTGACTGCTTCAACCATGTGACTTCTGAGGCTATGTCATTAAAAGCCATGCAGCTCCCACCAGGTGGCTGGGACCCTTGCTCTCTGAGCCCAAGCAACCACAGAAGAAGTCTACTCGGAGGCCACGGCACTGGAGAGAAGCCATTAGAGGCCCTTCATGAGGCAGGCACAGCTAAGACCGTCCTTCATCGAGCCCAACCCAGCACCCGATATGTGAATGTACACAACCCCCAGACTGTCAAGTCTTCCCAGATGAGGTCGCAAACGTTTGCAGTGGGGACGAGCCCTTCTTGCTCTACCTGTTCCTGTTCAAATTCCTGATCCACAGAGTCTGTGAGCATAATAAAATGTTATTCTCTTGCACCACTAAGTTTTGGGGCAATTTGTTATTCAGTAATAGATAACGAGTCCCTAGTACAGTGTCTCGTAGAACTCAGGCCCCGAATCCCAGCTCATCTGGAAAACTGAATTCTACACACTGAAATGCCCTGACTGTGTGTGGACCTATGCGTCCGCACCGCTCCTTGTCGATCAAAGGGAGGCAAAGCTGGTTGAGCATGAAAGCTGTCCAGAGTAGAATTGGTGGGAGAGGGGAGATAGGCAGGAAGAATTCATTTTATTTTTTACTTCTTATAATTCTGAACTGTGATCTTCAAATCTTATTATTGATAGAGGAGCAAGGATTTGCTAATGGGATTTCAGTGGATGGATTTATCCAAATGTTTTTTTGGATATTTGCAGGTATTTGAAGTGTTTTTTGCCTTGGTTTATTAGCGTTTTCTCTTATGGTCACCCCATGTTTTTCTGGGCCATATGGAGTCCTCTACCAAAGAAAAATGCAAAAAGTGGCCATTGTGATTTGCACTGTGGCTGTGATGAAAAATTCTTTATGCCCTGAGAGGAACTTGAAGGTCTGTGGAACAGAAGGAAGGGCGCTAGGACGAGAGGAGGAAATAAGGATTCACCAACACCTACTTAAACTCGGGCAAATCATTTGAACAACTCCAGGCCTCAGCTTCGGCATTCACAAATTGGATTCAGTGATTTCCAAGGTCCCATTACTAACATTTTGGAGAGAAGGAAGTTAATATTTATAAAGTGCTTACATTGTGGCAAGCACCATGCTAGACCCTCTATTTAGATTATTTATTAAATACTAAAAAAAAATTCCTAAGAACTAGTGTCCCCATTTTGCATATGAGGAAACTGAGGCCCAGTGAGCTGAAGGTTTCAGTAGCTGGAAGGTGGAGGAGTGGAATTCCAGAGTGAACAGGGCCACCCCCAGGGAACACCCACTCCCCTCTCTGCCCTACAGTGTTTCCCACACCTTGTGCCCAGAGGCTTTGAGAGCCTGGCTCCTCAGTTGCTAATCCTCCATAGCTAAGAGGGAGGATCCTAACTACATTCCTTTGAACTGTCATCAGCTACTTAAAGTGGCAAGAAACAATAGCCTCTTTCTTTGCTTTCCTGGAAGGGTGGCTCTTGAACCCTGCTGAGTCTCTGAGTGACAGCCAGGGCAGCCCTTCCAGCTTGACTGCCCCCAGGTGCCCTGGCAAGGCTAGAGGAATCCTGCCACCCAGCTCCTCCCTGCAAATCTTGAGACTGTTAAGTAGTGTGGGCTTCTATTTTCCTCTTAACAAGAGTCCTCAACTCTAAGTTATCTGACATCCTCAGTCCATCACAGGACTAAGGGAAGCACGTAATGACCCCTTTTACGAAATACTAGAGACTCCTCTTCCCCAGCCAAACACATACCTTCCCCATCATCAGGATGCCACACATCCTTGTGTTTTGAAGAAGAGGGATACAGGGATGCTTTGTTCCCCGAATCTCTTCTCACACACCTGTTAATGATGCTTGAATCCTGAAGTAATCAGCAGGTGTTGGCTAAGTCCCACTGCAGTAGGCACAGAGAGGGATCACTGAGACCTGTGGGATCATAGGCTTCAAAGCCACACGGGCTGGGTTTCAACTCTATGCAGTGGTTTAAAGATAACTGTAGATCCTTCTCACTCCTAGTAAGAATTAGGGGTCTATTTCCCCTCCCCTTGACTTGGGGCTGGCCCCTGTGACTGGCTTTTCCCAATAGAACACAGTGGAAATGACCCTGCCCATCTCCTCCTCCAAGGTAGACCTTAAAAGATGTGCAGAGCTGCATCTGGGCCTCTTAGAAGCCTGTGCAGTGGAAGAATTCAACTGCCCGGGGACCACCATGCTGTGAGGAAGCCCAGGTTAGCCCTGCAGACCTGCCTACCAAGCCCTGTCTGCATCCCTGGCCCACAGAATCATAAGCAATGAAATGGCTGTTGTTCTAAACCACTAAGTTGCAGTATAATTTGTTTGGCAGAAAGAGACAACTAAAATAGAACATCAGAGGATCAGAGTACCAAATCCGCAGTACAGACTCCATATGCTGTCACTGAGCAATTGGGTCAGAATGGTAAGGGAGTCCTCATAGGGAAGGGGGATCTGAAGGTTTGTAGGACAGGGTGGAGTAGAATGAGTATATGGTTAGGGTGTCAGGAGAAGAAAGTCTACAAGATCCAACTACTCCACAGGCCTCTGGGATACCCTACATGCTGATAGGACTTCTCAGTTATCTCTCCTAACCACAGCCATCTGACTGCAGAGAACAGACTCCGAGTGTCAGCCTGAGTTTGGCCCAGAGTAACCAACTACAAGTAGAAGGTTACTCCAGAGTCTTATTTTATCTTCATAACTCCTAAGAATTTTGTGTTGCATTCCATCATTTATTCATCTATATTTTGATATAAAAAATGGTTGAAATTACTTACGAGTTTAATTACTTAACTTTACCCTACCCCAGCCTTGCAAAGAAAATAGACACCCCAGGAAGAGAGGTCACAATGAGACCTGAGCTTGTGCAGCCTCAGAACACACAGGGTACCCTGAGCAGGAAGTCAGCCTCACCCTCCCTCTGGGGTCAAAGACTTGAGATTTCTCTTTCAGATGTAGTCATGCCTCTTCAGCAGTCAGATCTGACCTCTAGGTTCCCCAGCTTTAAGCTACCCCTAGATTCCCAGGGGACTCAACTCAGACAAGACCCTACCAGCTCCCTCCAGATGCTGATTAAAAACTAAGGTCACCTGACAGTCTACTCTTATCTGTGACCCAGGTTAAGGCCATTCCCAGACTGCATCAACATATTCGAATGCTCCCCAAACTTCTCTCTTGTTCTTAGACAGACAGTTCATACACACACACACACACACACACACACACACACACACACACACACACATCTATAGCCTGTGTAGATACGTTGACATTTGGAAGCAAAATTGAGGAAAGCTTTTATTATTGTTTGCCATTTGAAAATGATTATCCAGCAGGATGATGTATATGAAGGAGACAACTTGCAGTTAACATCCCAGGGAAAAAGCTCCTTTTCTAGACCTCGGTGAGCCTACACCACCTCCCCGGTTCTCCACTGGGGACTGCCTGGTGCCAGACTTGGATGCCTACCAGCACAAATTAAAGGAATAAAATGCCTGCAGGCAGCAGGAGAGTGAGAATGCTGAGAATTTTAAAGGGATCATCACCTCAGCAGGAGACCAAAAAATCAGCCTCAGAAAGAACAGCTACCCCAACAGATGGTTCCCTCCAGTTTGAAAGTCTTTGGTTCTGGGTTACTGTGGGATTCCAGACACTGTCTCTCCTGCACCCCACCCCAACCCCACCCCAGGGCCTCTGCCCCTCCCCACAGTACTTTCTCCTCTCAGTCCTATCCCAAAATATAGCTGTGCCTTATTGCAAATTGTGAAGCCCTTAAATGACACTCCTTGGGCAACAAGCTAACGAACTTGCATTCAAAAATGAAACCGGCGGTGGGAATAGGGAATGATGGCTTAACGGGTCTTGGGTGTACTTAATGGGTGTTGGGTAATTGGTACAAGGTTTCCATTTGGGGTAATGAAAATATAGAAGTTGTACACCATGGAGAGTATACTAAATGCCACTGATTTATTCACTTGAAAATGGTTGATTTTGTATCATGTAAATTTCATCTCAATTTAGACAAAAAAAAAAGGATCTCCCAAGAAAGAATGAACTGAATCCCTCCAGAATCCTATCAACCAGCACACATTTGACTCTGGACCTCAGTCTCCTCATTTGCTAGCGGGAGGTTGTGGGGGAGAAAGCAGTTCTGACACGCTACGACTGTTCCAGTTCCTAGCAGGGCAAGGACTTCAGATGATCCAAGGACAGAGATAAAATAAGATCAGCAAGCTGCCCAGCAGGCTAAAATTAACTGACCTTCCATGATCTGGATTTGGCAAGTGACTGAACTTCTCTTAGATTCCTCCTCTGTGAGCTTAAACATG
Organism: Smutsia gigantea; assembly: GCA_032199065.1. Lineage (NCBI taxonomy): Eukaryota > Metazoa > Chordata > Mammalia > Pholidota > Manidae > Smutsia > Smutsia gigantea. The sequence goes on from JAVSCE010004777.1 coordinate 66,684, forward strand.
TTTTATGAGACTCCTGAGGGGAGCACTTTAGAACGGTTATAATACTCAGGCTAGATCTGGTAGCTATCTATTTGCATCCTATAACTTCCTTTCTTTCTCAGCCACCAGCTAGCAGTCTCCAGTGAGTCCACACATCAGGCAATGCAGGATTTTCTCAATATATGATTTTAATTTTCAAGAGCTCTTGCCAATTCAAAATAGAAGAGAGAGGATGCTGGGAGCATGTATCCTATAAACTTAAAAAGAAAATTAAAGAGGTCCCATCCTGCACTTCAACACATCGGTTTGATACTTAGAAAATGATCCTTTTGGCCAAAGAATATTTTTACTTTGTGTGTCTATGTACATACACTTTTTTTTTTAATAGAAAGCACATCACTAGTGTCTAAAACAAAACATGGTTTTGATTGAACCAGACTTACATTTATATCTGAAGCTCATTTGCTAACAATAGAACTGACTTTTCCATTTGCCAACATCAATGTTGACCTGTTTTCACCTAAATTTTATAGATGTCAGAAAAAGAAACTGTTCACTGCTCAGTGGCATACCCTGGCCTTTTTCAGCCACACTTGCTTGCATTTTGCAGCTCCTTTAAATTCCCCTTGTCCCAAAAACTAACAATAAGGTCAAGTATTTCAGTAAGAAATATTGAAGTATTATCCAACTTTGTCAAACAGCCAAGAGCCTACGAAAGCTAACCACAAACTGTAGAAGACAGTGTCTTAACCTCAGGCCTCCCAGCCCTGCCTCCATCGCATGGGGAAGGGTTTTTGGCACTGGGAGGGAACCCGGAGGGGTGGGGAGAAAATTGGGGTGGGCAGATGGGCAGAATGGGAACTGGACGGCTCACAATCACGTCCAAGCTCCCGTCCCTCGGGAGTGTTTCGTTGCACTCGTTCACTGCTGCAAAGAGCCAGCTTTGATTTTTCTTGGAGAGGACTCCAGGCCCCCTAACATCTCAGCCATGCCAACACCACAAGGCTGCCGAGCTCTCCTGATCCCCGGCCGTATCCCTGTCCATCAGGGCTAATTTCTGTGACAACATAAACTTCACTACGTAGCCAATAAACTCAAACCCGATGGAACTCGATGTGGCCGGGAAGGAGAATGACAAACTGGCAAGATGTCAGGCCTGGAAATAGAACTCGTTTCGCCAGCCAGTGGTTTGGGAGGGGTAGAGATGGATTTATGTGTGTGTGCATGTGTTCTATTTGTTCTAATAACTCTAATAAAGATTCCATTAATCAGTAAACTGTCTTTCACAGAGACAGAAATAAATGCAAGGCCTCTAAAGTGAGCTTCAGGTAGAACCAGAACTCTCCCTCATTCTCACTCTAACCCACAGCGGGTAAGGGCACAGATCCTGGGCAGGGTGCTTGGGCAAGAGAGGGTGAGACAGAAGAATGAAGACTGGCTTTCAGCTGGGCAAGGAAGAGTGCGCTGCAGGAAGGCAGTAGCACCAGGATGGGATGTGAGGGATGTCAGGAGGCATCCCAAGGGAAGTTCCTGCCCTGTGAGCAGGGTATGTGGCTTTGGAAGTAGGGTTTAGTGGTTCTAGAAGACCACCTTTGAAGTGCAAATACACTGATTCCTCAAAGGTGAAGGTCAGTACAGGTTCATCTCATAAAAGGGGAGGTCCTTAGTACTGGGTTAGCTGGTGTGGGCTTGGGAAGAGAGGCAGAATCCATGTGAAGTCCTTTAGGGGCATAGTGGGCCTCCAGAGGACAGAAAATTCTGGATGTGTGAGTAGAGAAGACCTCAAGATCCTGCTTTAAAGTTTGATATAGGGTCCTATGTGGCATAGCTCTCACAAGCATAGCTCTCATTCTTTGAATATGTGACCATCCAGAGCATAAACTATCCCATCTATTTATGCTTGTCACCCTTCCCTGCTGAATGCTGAAGGGTCCTATGTGGCAACTTATCCCTCACTATCTCGTCAAGACTCCAACCCCCTTGGTAGTCAGTGTTGGGCAACCAACTGAATAGTATATATCTACACTCTGTACTGAAAATTTAGTACTTTATACTGTCATCCTTCAACATTTTTTATATTGGTGCCCTCTTTTGTGAAACGTTAAGATCTCACATTCGTTTCTTCATGTTATATAGTTTGCTAACATAGGTATTTCTTTGGGTTTTTAATTACTCTGATTTTGAATACGGTTTTCTGACGCATGCCTCGTATCCCACAGAGATTCTGAGGCTGCTCTAAGCCCGCTGGGAATCCCCTTGCTCATCTCATCCCCGGACGTGTGATTCAGCAGGCTGCAGACCTGCAGAGCCTTGAGGTTCTACCTTGCTCTCCTCCTTCCGGAGCGCTGTGGCTGGGGTCTCCGGGAGGGGGAACCTGTCTGCCCCCATATCGCGAGCCGCAGGGTAGATGTGAAGCTGATGCTAGCTGGGCTGCAGACCCAGAAGAGCAAGGAGCTATCATCCTTGCAGAGCCAGCTCAAATGTCACCTTCCTGCCTGGGCCCGAGCTGCTGCCTCCCTGGGGCTCCTCTCGCCTTGATTCACATCTGTGATGGTATTGCTGCAGTGTTGTCACTTAAATGTTTATTTTTCCATCTCCTGAACAGATGACAAGCTTCTTGAGGGTGGAAGTATGTCTCTCCCATTTTCATTTCCATCATCCAGTAAGTGTTCAATCAGTATTTATTGAATGAATAAAAATCCAGCCCCTCTCTTAAGGTTAGATGATTACTGGGGACTGTGAAGCAGAGCATAATAACCATTCTCTCAAGCAAGGGTGAAGGCGAAGCTACCTATTCTTCCTCCTCTCAGCCCTCCACCTCCTTCTATCCTATAAATGGCTTAGCACTTGTAATCTGATAATCATCTGGCACAGTAAGGTTGAAACAGGGGTCAGATAATTAACTACACTGTAAGTTTTGTGTATTAACACTATACTTCTATACCTAATACCTTTTGTTCCATCGTTGCCCCATTAGCATGGCTTTCCTTTCACATCTTTTAAATTAAGAGACATTGGTTATAAGTAACTTAGAGAGTAAGAAGGCAAAAGGTAAAACAGAGATGAAAGCCTATTTTTTATCAAGATGAGCTGTCATGTTTTCATTTGCTTAGATGGCTAGGCTGTCATATTAACAAAGTCAAGAGGGTAGCCTCGTTTCTACAGCCAGAGCATGAGACAGCAAATAGAGAGACCTTTGCCCACAACCAGGCGCTGACACATACTCTTAGCCTTGGAGGCAAGGGGGGCCTCCTGTCCACTAAAGGGACCATCAGCTTGAAGTGTGCTGCCAACTGAGAGGTCTCCTTTGTCCAGGGAGAAATGGTACTGAAGCTCATGGAATATCTCACTCACTAAGTCAGACCTGGTGTATAGCTTTATCTGCTTTTTTATGAGGTAATGTATAGCAGGTTTTTTTTTCAATAAGACTAGCAGGAGCATGGAATTAGTATGTTAGAAATTAACTTACATAAGAAATGTTTAATAGAATCAGTTTGCCTAAGTTTATATCAAATAGAAATAGGTTCATTAAAGCAGAAAAGCAAATAGAGCTTAAGGAAAGACAACACAGAAGATGCTGCTATTTTTATAAAGGGAGGAAATGACTCTTCCAGTGAAGGAGTATGGGAACTGCTTGGAAATAGATGTCCGACCTGCGGCTCTCCCTCATCTATCTGCAGGGCGATCCTACATAAGTGATTCGACCTCTTTGGGATTCCATTTCCTCATCCTCTACAAAATGGCCATTTTTGCCAATTCTGTGAGAAACAATGGACCTCATTCTCTCCCTTAATGCTTGGCAATTCTAGCTGCACCTCTTTAAATTCCCCATAATTTCTCCATTGTTAACAGCCACTCCAGATCTACATAAAGGTAACAGTTACTGCATGGTCTCTTAACATACCATCTGGCAGGTAATATATTATTGTCCACATTTAAGGAGAAGGTCAAGAGAGGTTAAGTGGCTTGTTCAAGGTCACACATTTAGTGAGTAGAGGTTAAGAATCTGGAACCCAGATTTTTTGGCCACCTTCTGCTTCTTCCTTTCAAAACACCACTCAACCCCTTAATGCACTGTTGGCTGAAGGGAGAGAAAATGGAAGGGCTGCTCCTCTTCCTTTGTATGAAAATTACCCACTTTTCAAATACCAAGTTTCCTATCATATATTGTGGTGGAAATGAAAGGCTTGTGTGACTAAATATAGATGCTGAATGCTTTACAAATACTTGAGTATTTTAGGAAATGAGAAATGGGAAATGAAATTGCCTATAAGCAGAAATAAAAACTATCTAAATTCTCTCTAGACTAACTGCTAACTTTTTAATCTTTGGTTTTGGCAATCTAAATGCATTCATGAATTTAAACGAAGAGCGGCACCACAAACATCTCTTATGGGAATGGATTCAGTTGAACGGAGATGCTGTCCAATATGCTTTTTACTGGTGGTGAGTCGCCCAGCATGTTCATCTGCCTAGAGCTGGTGTTCCATAACTATCTGCAGAAAGAAGAAAGAATAGAGGGCAGAGAGGATGAAAAGGAGAGAGGACATATCCATTCTCTGGGATTTCAGTAAAATAGGATATTAATTACATAGAAAGCAGGTTAAAGAAATAGTCTGTATGATGCTTTAAGATAGTTGAAAAGAAGCCTACCTATTGAGTTAAAAAGATTTCAGTGATTTAGGGCAGGAAACCCTGGTGCCCCATTCCCAAGTTCCTCCAGCCTTGCCCACATCAGGTTTCCTCAGGCCTCAGGCCTCCACGATCAGCTCCCTCCACTACACAGCATGGTCTCAGTGACGCCAGGTCAGAAATGGAGACCTGGGTGCTGTCCCCTTGTCAGGTGGGGAGAAGGACCCCCGAGCCACTCCTAGAAAGGTCAGAGTTGAAGTTGACAGTTTCTCAGCTTGAGCCTTTCTATTGTTAGATGAGGTAATACCGCCAAATCGTATTCAATCACAGCTGTTTCAGTAGTAACATTTACATGAAATTCCACACACCTAAACGGAAAAACTTGGAAGAGATTACAGATTGGGGATTGAGGTCCGGGTAAGGTCAACATTTCTGTTCTAAATGTCTCAATGTATTTATATTTATGGTTTATGTGATGTGAGGTGTCTCAGTACCTTCAGGAGAGGAGCTCATTGCCAAACTTAGCCATGATGCTAATAGAAAAATAATTCATGAAATATATGGAAAAATAATGCTCTTTCGAAGAGCAACATTTTTTAAACTGTGAAAATAGTATTTTTTAAAAATCATTCCACTTGGGGCTCCTGCTCTATTGTGACTTAACCTATTGGAAAATTTTGTTTATGCTCTTAAAAATAATCACCTTGATTATTATGGGTAATAATAATAGGTACCATCTATTTTATTTGGATTATGTGCCAGATGGACACTTTGCTAGGCATTGTCATAGCTCATTAATCCATATCACTTCTTGTAACTTCCATTATAGAGATGATCAAGGAGATTGTGTTTCAAGTTTTAGTTTAGGAACACAGTCTTTGACATCAGGCAGATCTAGGCTTGAGTTTTAATAGCTGTGTAACCTTGGGCAAGACTGAACCTCAGTTTCCTCATCAGTAAAATGGGGCTAAAAACACTACTGACTTCTTCATAGGCTGCTGTGAAGACTGAGAGAAGGCATGTGAAATGTTAAGCAAAGTGCCAGGAGCCTTGTCATGTGTGCAATAAAAGGGAAGTATTACTAAGCAGCAGCAGCATTATTATTATTTGATCATGTTACTAGCACCAAAAATGACTTTTCCCCAAAAGGGAATTGAAACGATGGCCATCAATGCCATCCTAAGGGGAAGAAGGGGGTAAATCATCTCTGTCTCCATTCCTTTCTCTCCAGGATGTCCATGCTAGTGAGACCAGGGCCACGTGAAGGGCAAGGGCGGTTGGGGAGGGAGGAAGTGGTGAGAAAGGGTAGCTAACAAGCCCTGTGGGCACTTTGGGGGAGGGAGTGGCAGTTGGGGAAGCACCGAGCTTGGAAGGTGAGGTGAAGAAGAAAGGTAACAAAGGCGACTTTGGGGATCTGATTGCTGGCCAGCACCTCTCTGCCTGCTCCTAACATCCCTTCCTTCTCTCACTCTCCTGCAGGCCTCGGAAGCCAAGGGCTCTGTGTGGACCTTGCCCACAGGGCACCCTGGCTTTCCAGAAGCCACTTCTGGGTGGCATGCTGAGGTGGCAGGAGCGGGCAGCAGTGTGGCCACTGTCTGCCTTGGTCAGCAGAGCCCCACGCAGCCCACAGCGGCTCTGGCAGCTCCCTGGGGAAGATACAGCAGCATCTCACGTGTGCAGTGTATCCTAAAATGAAATAATAACTGGGAGATCTGATGGACTCTGACAGGGGGAAGGAGGGAGTGCGAAAGATGGAACAAAGATGCCATTTTAAAATCATTGGCTTCTGTTCAGGATTTCACTATTTTCTATGGCAGAGAGCAAGTAAAAAAATTCCTCCTATTGACGAGTATTTTTCTACAGTCACTGAAAGCCAAAGGGCTCTGGGCTTCCGACTTTCCCTCTTGGGGAACCTATGAGCCCAGTCGTCTGGATAGCTCAGCAAAGGGCTGGCTGGTGAAGGCAGGCGGCTCCAAGGCCCCTAGCAAGCAGCTCAGACGAGGAAGAGGAACGGGTGCAGGAGGACACACTGTGTTTTGAATTCGGATTCTGTGATCTTTCTGCCAAACGGGGGTTTACAAAGCAAAACCCTCCAGAGAATTCTCATACTTTCTGGCTTATTCGCCTAGTGTTCATCTTAACAGGAATCAGCTGTTTGCCTTCTCACTTAGGCAGCATGTTGCCGAGGAGAATTTAGCATCTGGCCTGGCTATTATTAAAAACAAGAACATCCTGCTCTGTGGGGAGAACAGCACCACTGGCAATAAAAGGACAGCGATCATTTGCATTCGGGATCCAGAGATGGATTTCGGTTCAGTATCTGCTCCTTCCCCTGCCCTCTTGGCTTTCATTTTAAAATTTCCTGCTGCATCCATCATTTGCATCGTGGTCTCCTTTTTCTCCAACAGAGAGACAGAGCGCACTTCCTCCTTTCACTGGGAGGCAGGAACGACTAGAATGTTCAATCACTGATCCACTCCTGCAGTGTGATAAAGTTGAACTACCAGAGGAATTTTTTTTTTTTTACAACTGCGGAAATGAAAAAGTAAACAAGTCCAGGACTACATTGGTATTTAGGCTCCAGCTTTTTGTTGTTGTTTTCATCTTTTTCTTTTTTTGAGCATTGGGCTAGGAGCCTGAAGGAACCATATAATATGAAAAACCCTGAGAGGTTTTATTAGCCAATAAAAAATACTTAGTTCCTATTAACCACTTAACTCCTCCTGAAGTTCCACACTTGCTTCCTTCTCGGATCCTTCTCACCCTCTCATGCCCACGAGGAATGAAAGTTGGTCATCAGTATTTCCCTGTACAATCTGAGGTGATAGTTTATGTTCCGGAAGTTGAAGGGAGAATTTTATCCAATAACAGTCTCTCCATTTCTCCTCTGTGAAACCATGAATAAAATCTCGATAAGGAGTCAGATTTTTCTATGCCCTGAAATTCACACACAAAAAGTCTCTATAAGCACTCTGCTCAAAAGGAGAAAGGTCACTGTGATCTTCAAGATTTAAATATTAAATGGCTGTGAGAGAAGACAGACGTGAGCTAAGCATTACTGGAATATGCACAGATACTACGGATGACTCCTCGCATTTGGGGACAGAATGAAGAGAAACTCAGAGAAACAGAAAGTGAAACTGGTTAACTCTGTTGCACTCTCAGAGATGGACGGAGTTATAAAAAAAATAAATGACCTAATTTAGGAAGGAAATTATGTCAAAGGAGATTTAAATCATAAAACTGTTGTATTAATTCTTCCACAATTATGTGGGTCACAAGGTTTTGTTGTTTGCTTTTTGCTGTTTTTAATTATTTAAATATTAATTTGCACATTTACATCAAATCATTGTCCCATTGTGTTTTGGGAGTTCCTGGGACCCTTATCGCTCAAAGACCCCCTTAAGCTCTGCCACTATATCCTGTATCTAATTCACTAAGCTGCTGCATCTTACTTCCATTTTCCACATCTGGGCTAACTCCAGTGTTTTTGGCTCTCCCGGAGTAATGTCCGAAGACCTAAGGAGTACAAGGCCTCATGAGACCTGGCTGTAATTTCTTATTCTCGTCTCATTTAATGTTGTGGAGACAAGATGCTTCTTGCGGGGCTTGTCTAGAAGAACTTTTGCTTGCCCTCTACCTCCTTTTTTTTTTTTTTGAGAATTTTATTATATGGTTTTAATTTCCTTATAAGAATAACAGGTGAGGAGAAATTTTTCCCTACTGGCTATGGAGTGGGACAGAATAACCTGGGACAAAAAGATAGCAACCAAGAAAGACCTATATTTGCAATGCTAAAACACAAAGCAGGTTTTTCAGAAAATCCCACTAAGTAGCCAGACATCATTGCAACAAGATAAGAAAAGAAATTAAGTTTTTTGTAAAAGTTAAATGGGTTTCCAGAAACTTGATCCTTCTGCTCTCCAATTGGTTGAGCAGGTCTGAACAGCAGGGCCAGTTGAGTCACCAAAAGCTTCTGAACACAAACTTCATAAAAATTCATGATAACCCCTTCTTCAATGTCAGCTTCATTGTGCTCCTGCCATCTCGGGAGCACCCAGTGTCCCTTGTTCCCAATAAGTAACCTATTTGAAGAAGAGTAATCGCTTCTTCAGCACTTGTGTGATGACGGTGGGGCTTTCTTTTTTTTGCAGAATTTGCAAGAATAACAAACACTGAGGCAAGTAAACGCTGTGTCGAGGGCATGTGGTGGGGGTGGTGAGCTTCGTCTTTCCCTGAATGGCCACTCAGGCACCTCTTTCCTTCCCTCCACCTTCCATCCCTCCTCTCAAGCATGCATGCATGCATGCACACACATGCCCCTTGTTATATTACCCTTTGCATCTGCAGATCCTTTGCTAAATTTTGATTCACAACTTATTTTTAAACTTCACTTCTGAGGCCTCCAGATTGAATGGCTACTCCTGGGAAGCCCCTGGGAAGTCACAAGAAGAGTTATTGGGGTGCACAGGAATGGTGGAGAGGAGGGGAGAGATTCATTCCTTTGCCTTTGTTCAGAGCTCACAGTACAAATGTAGAGCGTCAGCTATCCATGTATTGGTTCCTACCTGGCCTGACATCGGCACCTTCTCCAGGCCAGAGGAAAGAGGCAGTGAAGAAGGAGCCTAGTGGGCAGGGAAGGAATTGGAGTGGCCTAGTGTCTCCTGTGCCAAGCACTAGCATGCAGGCCAGCTGTTTCACCACATGCACCTTCCCTGCACCAGCACCCAGGCAGCTCTCGGATGAAGGCACCCTTAGGAACTGACTTGAGGAACAAATGAGTGAGTGCCTGGAATTTCCCAGGTGAGCTGGCTGGCGCTGAAAGTGTGGCGGTCAGTTGAATTGTCCACAGAAAAACTTAAAGACTCTGAGATGACAGTATCATAAAGCCACCTATGTTTTTAGATGCCCCCATGCCACTTATCTCTAGGACTGGTCTCTAAAATGATTTTCAAATAAGACAGACCAGTTGACTGGATTGTCTACTGTTTATCTGATGATCTAGGTAGTGTTGTTTGCTTAAATCAGACAAGCCAGTAACTCCATTTCTGCTGTGGCTCTTGGCCATGTCGCTATTGTTAAGTACCCATTTCCAGAGGGAATGAAAAATCAGCTCCTGAAGGCCTGTATGCCCTGCTCTCACTGACTGGAAGAGGGCTCCCCTACCTCCTCCTTCGCCTTTGAATTCAGACTGTTTTCAAATCCCATAAACATAAACATGTGGCTCTTCAACTGCATCTGTAGATAATAACTTCAGGGGGCTTCCTGTTTACATGGCAATACCCATTTCCCAGCCAAATAAACTCTGCTACAGAGAGCTGAGGTGTTTATTGGGCCAGTCTCGGCTGGGATTGAGTGAACAGGAAACACCCACTCTCAAAGAAATGTCTGATGATTAAATATTTGGGGGGCAGGGAAAACACGGGATCAAAAACATTGGAGAAATTGCCTGTTTCTTCTGCCTGCCATTTCCAGTGAGGAACTGAAGTAGCTATGATGAGTATGGCCAGAGGGCCCCAGCCTAACAAAGCCCCACAGCTGTGCTATTCCTATTCGCTGGCCACATCTGTGATGCGGAGTGGGGGGAGGGGGCAGTACAGACAGGAGAGCCAGAAGCCTCCCTCACAACACATCCAAACCTCAGGGGGCCATCCGGTGAGAGATGGAAAAGGTAGATGTACAGCCATCTTCTGCCTGGGTCTCCTGTCTTAATGAGCAATGTATTTGGCACACCAGTTCTGTCAATTAAGCCTGACCTAAGAATAGAGAGTGCCTCTAGCCCAGTGGTGCTCAATCAGGGCGGCTCTCCCTCCTCAGGGGACATTGGGACAATGTCTGGAGACGTTTTCCTTGTCATGACTGGGGGAGCGTTGTTGGCATCTAGTGGGTGGAAGACAAGGATGATGCTAATATCCCGCAGTGCTTAGGACAGCCTCTCTGCACACACCAAAAAATTATCCAGCTAGCAGTGTCACTAGGGCCAAGGTCTGGCCAAAGCCTTTCCACAAACCAAGAAACAGACCCAGAGGAGTAAAGCAACCTGCTCTAAACCATGCTGCAGGACAAAACTGGAGAGGGACAGAAAGCCATGATGCCTACTACCCATGCAATGCCTTTTAAAATTACACAAATGTCTAATTTAAAAGGCTAAATAAATACATGTCCTCAAAGAGTTGCAAACAGGTTCCCTGGCCTAAGTTCACCCAAGTGCTTTGAGGATATCTCCTAGACTTAGAAATTAGCTGTTTCCAAGGTTTCTCAGAAAACAGTGCCAAAGGGGTAAGAATGAGCAGCTCTTCTGAAAGGAGGCCTCTAACTCTTGGGAGTGATGTGGGCCCCTGGCCAGTGACCAAGCTTCTCTGCACTGGTTTCCTGGTCCTGCTTTGAGAATTGTGGTAAGCCAAGGCATACAGACAGACAGCACAGGATATAAAGAAAGCAACTGCTCTACCAGGCCCTCAACCTTATCACAGGGGAGGGACTTACCAAAAATAAACAATGG
>JAVSCE010004778.1:0-116677 GCA_032199065.1 Smutsia gigantea
CAAGGGTCAGCAAGGCCTTATCTGGACCAGAGAGGTTGAGTGGGGCTTCTTCTGCAGCAAGGTCGTGAGAGCTGCAGGATGACTGCTTGTAAGAAATAAACAGGTTTCTCCCACTTTATTTCTTTCTTTGACTGATTTTGGTTTCAAAGGTACTTTACTCCAGGGTTTTCCCCTCGGAGTTACATCTGGCAGGAGTCAACAGTACCTCTGGACCCAAAATCAGTCTATATGTGTGCGACCCTTGGGCAGACTGCCCCAAGAGATGGTGGGGAGATGCTCAGAACCCCCGCTGTGGAAGGTGAGGAGGCCCCAGTGGCTGCAGTGGTAGAGGGTGCAGCTTCACCCAGGGGCCCCCGATCTGTGGGGTTTCCAATTGGGGAGCCCCTAGTGGGGAACTGGTCTAGGGTAAAGCACCTCCTAGAGGTGTGGAGCCTTCCTCATAATCGGGGAAGGGTGGAGACACCAGAAGCTGCAGAATTAGCCCTCCATGAAAAAGAAGACTGCAAAGAGGCCCTGAATGGCTGGGTAGCAGCTGGGATCGTGAGATGTCTTCTCGAGATAGTGGAAGGTGTTATCAAGGACAAAGAAAGGGTAATCAAGGAGAGAGAAAGACTTCAGCAGGAGAGAGACACCTCAGCATCACTTGGAGAAGCTGGGCGATGACCTAAGAGATGCCCTTAAGAAAGAGAGACAGTTTTTGAGAAGAGGGCTCTTGTCCTGGAAGATGCATTAGCAGCTGCGAGGGAGGAGGCAGCTGGAGAATTGGCATTGCAGGAGGCTGTGGAAGAGGGGGAGGAAAGAGCAGTGCCTTCAGCCCCGGAGATGGTAGAAGGGATATTGGGAGAGGATGAGGGGGTGGGGCCGAGGGCTGATTTGTTGCCCAGGCCACTGCCCGAGGCACCAGCCTCTCCTGTATTGAAGGCCCGCCTAGTTGTAATTAAGAAAGTAAAAACACAACAACTGCAGGCCCCTTAGGGGGAGGAACGCCCCTCCCCAGGCTGTGGAGCATTCCATGCCCCCCTACACCCAGGATGAACTCGTGGACGTGAGCATCCGGTATTGACAGAAGCCACTGGAACCTCTGCCTACATGGCTTTTGCATCGCTGGGATATGGGGGTGGAAAACATTGTTATGTCGGGTTCTGAAGTGGGTAGACTGGCTTCCCTGATGACTCACCCTTCCCTGAAGCAGCGATTGCAAAGTGCCCGTCACACCTCAGGGAATCAGGTGCATCTGGACTGGCTGACAGCAGTCATCAGGGCAGTTTGGCCTAATCAGGGTGATTTACCACACTTACCCACTGGCTGGAAAATGTATGCAGAGCTCCAGCAGGTGTTACGGGAGCTGGGCATGAAAAACATCATCTATAATAAGGACCCCCAGGGCCCTGATGAGGAGTTGTTTACCGTAGGAATGAGAAATCTGGTGCTGCATACAGCTCCCCCATCTCTCTTTGGGTGCCTAGTGACTATTCTTGCCCCCACATAGGGCAACCCAGAAGTGAGGCGACTTGTACTTTAGCAGATCTGGGGGAGGTTGAAACAGTAAGAGCCTAGAAGGAAGTATGGGATACAACTGAAAGGAGAGGCACAAACGGCCCTGTGAAGGTTTCAAGGACCCAGATGTGGGTTGATTTGATAAAAGCTGGGGTAGTGAAAGAAAAACTTGATGGGCAGCCCAATAGGATTTTGTTTGAACTGTGGTACCAATTGAAGCCAGAGCAGCAGTTCTAGCCGCTGAGGTCCAGGACATGGAAACCAGAGGCAAAGCCCTATGTCTGGCCTGTGTCCCTGCAGGACTTCCTGGGGGACAGTACTCAGGCTCTGCCTGGGCCCTCACAACCACAGGAGGAAGATTGGGCATTGCGGTTCAACAGGAGGGGTCAAGGTCTCCACCTTGGGGGACATGGTAGGAACCAGAGACCACATGTAGAATTAGCAATTCATTGCCCCCCCCCCATAAATGTATAATGTGCCCTGGCACTGGTGGACACAGGATATGGCCAGCGGAGCAACATCCTGCTGCCAGCCCCAACAGCATTAAACCCTGGAGACACTGTTGAGGGGATGTGGCCCTGGACATTTTGACACATGGACCAGCAGTGGCCGGCCCTTCTAGCACTTTGGGGAAATGGCCTGGAAGCTGGCCTCGTGTGTAGTCCTGGAGTAACAGCAGAGTGGCCCCCAAAGATCACAGTAGTGTACTCAAAACATCCAGGAGGTAAGAGCATCTTGTGGGGAAGTTTAGTTTTATCTTTATGGCCAGTGCATGTACCTCCCATAGCCCTATCTACTGACCCATCTGTAACTCCCACAGGGAGGGGGGTGAAAGTCTGGTATACTAGACCAGGAGGAGATCCCATTCCTACCGCTGTCCTGTCACAGGACCACTCTCTTGCATGCATCCTACCTGATGGGCAAGATTTTCCTATGCTGGTGTCATTAAAACATGTATCTTATCACCCTTAAGGTTATTCTCTTCTACAGTCCCTGTGGCCTGGACGTGTCCCCTGGCTGCAGCCACTGCTGGATGACTGCTCTGAACTCCCTACCTGTTCATCTACTGCCTGCCTATGGAATGGGCAAGCTATGGACTTAATCTGCATAGGACTTTGAACCTAGCTGAAGCCTCCGGCTTAAGGATTATCATGAATTTATTGCTGTTGCTAATGTTATTAGTCTGGTTACAATGCTCCAGTTTTCTTGCACAGGGGCCATTGTGGGAGATGGGAAATGAGTAGATTGTAAGGTGAGATTTCTAGAGGTGTGGGCTGTGGGTAAAATTGCAGTATTTCCAGAATCTCTCTCCTGGCCTTTGTACACCTCCATATCAATAGGTATTTCCAAGGGATGGAAAGAAATAGTCCATCTCCATATCAACAGGTAATTACAAGGGCCAGCGAGGGCAAATTTGGACCAGAGAAGTTGGGTGGGGCCTCTTCTTCTACAGCTGGGGTCGTGAGAGATGCAGATCAACTGCTTTTAAGAAATAAATGGGTTTCTCCCACTTTATTTCTCCCCTTGACTGATTTCAGTTTCTAAGGTACTTTGAAATACTCTGGGATTTTCCCTCTGGAGTTACACCTAACACACTGTATTTCCCAAATCAAGTACTACTACATTTTAATTTCTTGCTAATTCTTTAGTGCCTGTCACCTACTAAATTAATTGTCATGAAGACAGGGATTATCTTTATCCGATTTGCAATTGTAGTACTAATACATAACAGCACAGCAAACATAGCAGGTAGTTGATAAATATTCATTGAAGTAATGAAAGGGGCTTACATTTTAATACAATTGAACACTGTTTTTCCTACCAAAGAACCCTACTATGAATGGTGTTATTATTTTCATCTCAACATAGTTGCAATTATTTGTTATGTATTTGTCCCCCTAATATATCAAGAGGTCAAAGATTACTTTTTCTAATCTCTGTATGCCTTGTATTTTCCAAGATGACTTTAATATGGTAGGAATTCAATCAATTTTTGCTGTATGAAAAAGTGAATAAAAGTTAGTGGTTTATGTCCACTATCACATCTAATTTCCCCAGCAACCTCTGTATTATATCAATAGATGAGTAATCTGGTACTTTTGCAGCTTATTGGCAGAGTATTTTCTAAAATTATCAATAGATATTATCAATTCACAATAGTTTATATCATAAATTACCTCAAGATAATGAGACCAATCAATTTCTTTCTATATTATTCTGATAAAACAGAATTCCCCATGGATAAGACATGAACCACCTTCCTAAGAACTACTTGGGATTCTAGTTAAACAGATCCTGGTCCCCACCCAGAACTCCTGAATCAAAATGTTATGACTAACAAAGTTTAAGTACTAGAATAATAGAGTAAAAGAATTTTCACTCACAATGACCTGAAAGATTAATTTCCTGTAATGTAACAAAAATTCAAACTGTTGTCCTTGACAGAATTATAATCACATCTGTTCTCAGGAACCTCTATTTTAGTATCCTGGTATATTTCAATTACCAGTTAAAGAACAGAAAACTAAAAAAAAAAAAAAAGCTGCATTCCTTAAGCACTTCTTACCCAAACATTGTTCTGTCTTTATTCTCTAAGACAATCACATTTTTGACATTATTTAGTAATGCATTGCCCCTTTGCAGGAGCAGCATTGATCCTTTGATAGGACACAAAGCTTGTGCTGGGAAGAGGATGTATTTACTGTCTAAGTACATCCATATTTAGAAAGATGCAGCTGACGGGGCAAGGGCTGCCCAGATTAATAGGTCACCAAATAACAAGATGATTTAGCTTACTCAGAGTTCTTAGAAGATAGACCTTTAGATTTTTAAGTCTATCATTTAAAAATGTATTTAGTACCCACAAGTGACCAAATTATCATGTTTTTATTAGTGTACATGTTTGTAACAAAATATAGTCATGAAACTGGTTGGGAAGTTTATTTATCTGATCAATAATAGATGCTTCCCTATGTGAGACTATACCCCCTATTCTTTGTTTACTTGGGTAGGTTATGAGGGAAACACCTGATGGGGGTTGAAAATTCATAGATCACAAAGATTTGCATGGTTATCTTACGAACTCTAGTCCTGAGAAGGCCATTTTGTCATTCAGTTTTCTCATCTACTGTATTAGTGAAAGTTCTTTGGACTGCAAGCAATAAAAACAGCTCTTGCTTCCTTCAACAAAAAAAGAATTTACTGACAAGATATTAAGATAGCTCACAGATTTCAAGGAAGAGTTGTTTCTTTTTTTTTTTAAAGTAAGCCTCTAAAAGGTACGGGTCAAAAAAAGTCAAGGAATTTTAGTAGCAGCTCATGCTGTCATAGATGTATCTCAAAAATGAACTGTCATTTTGTCCCTAAGTTCAAAATTTTAAGTTCTAGAGAAGCAGAGAAGTTTATTGACCCATTCCTCTTCCAATATGATTGTATTAAAATTAAAGATTTCCATTCAACAAGAACACTACCATACATGGTTTTACTATTGTAACACTCATCATATTTTACACTAGTTACCTGAAGAGTATCTGCCTTAACTACTGGAGTGCAAGCAGAGACAGTTTGTCTATTGATCACTCTATCACCAGCATCTAAATCACTGCCCATTTTACAGCAGTGATCTACAATGACCTGTTGGATGGATAGAAGAAGAAATGAATGAATTAGTTGTATTTGTCTTTATATGTCTTCCACTATATCCACTACCCACAAAATTGTTCCAGAGCAACAGTTGGTGTTCAATAAAAGGCAGTTTATTGGATCACTACAGAGGTAAATACATGAATGAAATTTTCCATTTTCCTTTTTCTAGGCTTTATCAAACCATTCCCCATTCCACGTGAAACTGTTATTAAACAATATAATGGCAACAGACTGACCTTCCTTAGCTCTATGGGTCCCTGACACATTAAAAACTCTGTCCAGTATCATTTAAAACATATTTATAAATCTAATGTGGGGACAGTTTACTTCTTGTTGTATTTTATAAGGGACATAGGAATAGGTTAATCATAATCCTTAGTTCATGAACATTATCATTATTGGTTATTACTGTCCTTCTTTATTTTATTTATAGTTTGCTTACTCACTGAGTGGAATTCTATGAACCCATAAAACACATAAGTATAGACTATTGCCAGTGACTTATATTCACCTCCATATTACTTCTTATTCCACACCTCCGTTTCACCACTGTGTCAGAGTGACCTCTATCCTGAATTTTGTTTTATCATTCCCTTGTTGGTTTTTTCTTCCTTATCGCATATAGATGTATACTTGTTTTTGAACTGTGTAAGAAGAATGTCATACTGTGTATATTCTTATGGGAATTTCTTTATTACATGAGCATTATATTATGAAGAATCAGCCAATTTCTGTTTTTCTTCTAGTTATAATTTCTCCTTCTCGAATGGTTAAAATCCACTGCACTGTAATCATATTATTAGTTACAGGAGAGCAATGCTTCCTCACTGAGAAGTCTGGGTCTTCTCAGACATGTGGTTTTGAAACACTTATACTGAGATAAAATTAGGGTATTTTTAGATTGAGACTTCAGAAAGGTTACATATAAACTCTAAGCACATTGCCCATTGATTGATTTTTTTTAAGTAAGGCATAATATTTCAGGCATATGTGTCTGCAGCTAACTACCCAAATACATCTGGGATTACTCTATGGCTCACTAATAAGAACACAATCCCTTCTTGTCTAATTTGTTCATTCAAGAAGCTTTTTTTCAGCCTGCCTACTGTACGCCTGGCACTGATCATACTCCCAGGTACTCCTTTTGTTTGATCATTTCCCTGATTTATATCAAACAACAGAGAATGGACGAACTCTGCTTATCAAGAACCCAGTGTACTGTGGTTGACACAAAATTCTCATCAGCCAGTAGAAAATGATTGTAGCACAAGACGAAAGCAGAAGTATCTGCAGCAAGCCTGGATGGAGTGCAGGGGGCCTGGCTCCAGAGAGGTGGGAGGCAACGGTGAAGGACACGGACTCTGTACCTGGCTCTGACATTTTTTTGCTGAGTGTTCTTGAGCAACTGACCTAACCTCTCTGTACCTCGGTTTGTTCACCTGCATATTGAGACTAACAAGAGCAATGACTTTACAGGGTTGTTATGAAGATGAAATGATTTAATATTTACAAAGTTCTTAGAAATATGTCTGTCACACAGCACAAGCCAATGTAAGTATCTGATAAGTATATAAATGATTTTACTGATGTTTCATACTTGTTTGCTTCGAACATTAGCTGCATTTGGATACTGTCTAAAAAAGTTATAATAGTAGAGAGTGAGAGTCTCTTCTATTGGAAACCATGATCTCTTTTCTGACATGGCAACCCTGGTATAAAACTCTATTCTTGCTAATTATGGGTAGGAATGTCATTTTTGCATATATGTAAATTTCTAGAGAGAACATTGTGTTGACCTCATTGATTCATACAATTATGTAATGAATATTTATGGGGTCCTTATGCAGAGGTCTGTGTGAGTGCTTCAGCAAATATAAAGATAAATCAGACATAGGACTTGACTTTGAGTTGCTTATGATCTAGTAGCACAGATGACATGTAGATGTCACAAGAGACGTGAAGGTAGATTGGTATGGGATGCAGGAAAGGGAGATATTTTACCGAGAGAAAGGTACCAAGAATTGTTGAGGAGGATGCAATTCAGATAGGCCCTGAAGGGTAAAACAAACATGCAAAAGGAGAAGCAAACTCCAGGGTAGGAGAACACAGGAAGGTGTTGTTAGGTGGTAAGTTAGATATGGCTAAAAGGATAAACTAAGACTAGATTATAATAGCCAACCATTATTAAGCATATATTGTCCTTCAGACACTGTGCTGACTATTCTGAATATATTACCACATTTAATTCTCACAATAATCCTGTGACTAGGTACTAATATTATCCCATTTTATAGATGAACAGACTGAAGAGCAAAGAGGTTATGATCTCTAATATCTCACACTGGCAAGTGGGGGATTTGAGTTTTGAGTCAGGCCACTTGGAGATAAAAGCCTCAGCTGAAACCAGTAAGCATACTCTCTGGAATTAATTTTTAATTCATTTAATATTTTTCATTTTTCTTTTGTATTACCAAAGAAAGAAGGATTTGGGTTCTAAATAAGTAAATATTAAAATTCTTGCTATGCAATGAGATTCTATTTGGAAAAAAGATATAAGGCTCATATAAAAGAATGAGTATCTGAAATGATTTTATTACCATAACTCCTGGCAGACTCATATGGAGATTGACATGCAGGACATTCTTATAAAAGAAGTGTTCTTGGCATCAACAACTTGTGGAAGGAACAGGAAGGGAACAGGATTGGGTAAAAGGACTTGATCTGTAATGAAGTCTCCACAAAGTCCTCCTCCTGCCTCATGGAGGGCTCTGCTGCTGAGATGGCTTTTTAGAGTTATAACTAGTTGATCATGAGCTTTTGTACCCATGCCCACCAGTCATTGTATGAAATCCTCTCCTAGAAGGAACTATGACCTTGGACAAGACGAAACTTCAGTTCAGATATTCTCAAAGGCAGCTGACAACAGGGAGCTGCCTGCTGGTGGCACTCCCTGGGAGTAAGTCTTTCATTTCTGAGAACCTTCTTGAAAAGGGCTCATCACAGCTTCTACCGCAGGTAACAGACTAACCCTCAAATGTCAAAGACAATCCAAGAAAAGCTCATTTCTCTTTCACATAAAGACCAGGTGGTGTTGGGAGTTGCGATTGCTCTGGTTGTGCCATCATTCAGGAACCTATTCTATCCATGGCTTCCCTCACCTTTAAGGTTGCAGCACCCTCTTCATTCATCCAGCGGAAGAGGAAGGAAAGAGTAGAAGATCACAAATGAGATTCCCATAAGCCAAGCCTGGAAGCGGCATATATTAAGGCACAGAATTCAGTCATATGATCATACTTACTTGAAAGGAAAACTTGGAAATGTAGTTAATCTGTGTAATTTAGGAAGAGAGAAAAACATGTTCTGCAATAACTAAGTTGATATTTGCCAAAAGAACTTTCTTAATAACATTAACTTTTCTGTCTTTTTATTGTACTGAGTAATGTGCTTTCCAGACCATTCAGCGTGGAATTCAGTATACATGGAATTCCTTAGTTTTGAATGGCAACTTTGAGATCAGGCAGGTCTAATAGCTGACCTAGACATAGAATTTTAAAAATGTGCAAATACATGATAACAAGGTCAGAATGATTGGCCAAAGGTGCCCCATTATTGTGGTTGCTTACCTCAATTTGTTTCCTTCCACTATTTTTCTTCCTCCAACTTCCTCCCTCCAAAAAAATAATAATGATAATGCTATAAAACATTTGGTCTATTTACAGTAATATTCTATTACAAAGATAACTGTATTTTTCTTCTTTTGGTTAGACTCTGTAGAGTCCAGGGCCAGGAATCAAGAGGAATCACCAGCAGTGTATTGTTGGAAACACTACAGTGTACTCTACAGAGAAGTCTTCAGCAGGTAATGGGAAAGTGGCTGGGGGGTTAACAGTAAAAACATAGTAAAGACCACAATTTTCTGGTCATAAAATTCCAAGTTTTCAATAAACATTTATCTTAAACCTAGCAGAAAAAGGAATACATTACTTAACTTCTGGATTTATCCCTTGCTTGGATGGGCTGGAACACAATAATCCACCACGCTGGTGTGTTTTTATTCTTGAGCTGTGCTGTATAACCACTTCTCTCCCTCATGTACATTGCTGTATTTCTAAAATAACACCCTGACACTTTTTTTTTCTCCATTTGGATCATTCCAGCCCTTTCTTCTTCCATCTACATCATGAAATGTATATTAATAAGTATAGAGGCATTTGGGGATCGTCTCACCCATGGAGGCTAGCACTGCACTAAAAACGACCTGAAAAATCCAAAACTTGTCACGGCTTCTTCTGCCTTCCAGCCTCAGGCTCTCATCTGTTGCTACCTTCTAAACCCTGCGTCTAAGTGCAAGTCATGCTACCTTTATATTCCTCTGTTTTTTCATCTGTAGATGAGGGATAATGATAATGTGATATTGTGACTTATAGCAAGAAATATATATTTGGTCTTTGTCCCTGTTTCTGGCACAAAGCCCCCCAAACCATTGGATTTTCTAGGTGATCAGAGTGATAAAAGTGTCTTTCGTAAATCACCTAAGGATGGGGACTGGCTGCTCGGGGAACAAACCATGTGATTATAGGGCTAGAACTTTTAGTCCTCCCAGTACACATTTCCTGGGAGCGGTGGGTGCTGGTGGGTGCTGGCGGTTGAATCAATCACCAGTGGCCAATGATCTAACTAATCATACCTATGCAATGAAACCTCCATAAAACCCCCAAAGTACAGGGTTTGGCGAGCTTCTGGGTTGGCGAACACGTGGAGATTTGAGGAGGGTAGCACACTTGGAGAGACCACAGAAGCTCGGTGACCTTACTCTATACACCTTTTCCATCTGGCTATTACTGAGTTATATTCTTGTGTAACGGGTGACAACCTAGACTAAAGATTGGCATCTGAAGTGGGACCATGTGGGTAGCAGTCTTTTAGTACTGAACCCTTACCCTGTGGAAACTGATGCTATCTCCAGGTAGATAGTATCAGAACTGAGTTAATTGTAGGACACCCAGCTGATGCCTGAGATTGCTAGATGGTACAGGGGGAAAAACCTCCTCCTACACATTGGAAATGTTGACCACAATCTTTCATTTGACCATCATACAATGTTATTGGGGATTACTGGTAATTAACACTAATTATGTGCCTGGTACTGTTCTTAATGATGTACTGGCTTAATTCTCATGTTCCTAAACTGCGTGAGGTGGGAGCAGTTATCCCTTCTCCCATTTTATAGATGACAAAAGTGATGTGTAGAAAATTTAAGTAACTTGCCAAAGGTCATACGGATAGTAGAACCAGAGTCAGAACCCAACCAGACTCTAGAAATCACTCTTTAACCAATATGTTATATATTCAGAATTGATGCTAGTTGACTCAGGGTCACCTAAAATATCTTTGTTGGGCAAAAATCACTCTGCTTTACAGAATGAGAAACTAAGTGATATTCATGAATTACTTATCCCAGACCTGTGCTGTCACTTAATTCTTCAAGCTGATAGCAGCAGTGGAAATCTAAGTGTTCAAAATCCCTTTAATAAACAATGATGGTGATAATAACAATAATCCATAGAACAAAAATTTTACCAGTAGTTTATTCTCTTAGTAATTATTCTGTATGAATAGGTAATTTAACAGGTAATTTTAAGGTTGTTTTCTTTAAAATTGAAATCGCTTAATGGAAACTATATAAATATTTATGCTTCAGGGATAACAAGTCAAGTCAATAATGGTTTGATGGCATGAAAAAAAATCTTCCAAGGACTTTAGTTCTGAATGAGAAAATTATTTGTTTCCAAACACAATTTCATTTTCAAAGTATTTTTTCTTGGTGACCCGTAAGAAGTAAAAGATAAAGTCCAACCCTTCATCTAAAACTGTCACTTTTCAAAACATAAGAGACTAGAGCTATTTTTGTTATGAAATCATTCTTAAAAATAACTTCATATTTATATAGCTCACTTCTCTAAGATATTGAAACCAAAACACTTGTTGTAATAAATTACTCATGAAACAAAACTTGAAAATGTAACATGACACAGTATTTAAATTTAGAATTTAATTGGTAAAATACCTCAAAGACTCTAAAGGACTCCTTGCTTGATGCTGGTGCTGAGAACAATTAGAATGGAGTAATGTAGAATAGTCATGTAGAAGGAAGAAGCTATGGCTCTACTTGTTTTAACCCCTGTGTGTTACATGGAACCCACCACTCTGACTGCCAGGATCGGGAACAGGAATTTCTCAGGGAAGATACCTAATCCTCTTGAGTCATGTACAGTGGCTCACCACAAACCTTAACTGCCCCTATAGATACTGGCCACAAAGCTGTTTTCCTATCTCAGACATCCTGTAGCATTTTCAGTTAAAATTCTTATTGCCTTCTACATTCTATCAGTGTTTGTAAGCCTCCTCTATCTTCCCTATTGGATTAGAAATTCCTAAAGAAAAGAGATTGTCTTCTTTATTTTTAGGTCTCCGTAACACTTAGCAGGTACTCACCATTTATTGAATGAATGAGTGAATGAGCAAGCAGATGGATGTGGTCTGTGCATGTCTGTAGAGTCATCGTCCCTAGAACTCTACTCCAGTCAGGTTGTACACACCTTTCTGAGACATATGGAGTCAGCATATTCATGAGCTGGAGACTGAGACGCTGCTCCATCTCTAGCCACTATTTATTGAGTAGCCACAATGTGTCAGACGATGTCTGCACAATCATCCCAATGTATAATCCTCACAAAAACCTTTCAAAATAAGAATATTATCCTCGTTTTGCTAATGGAAAATAGAGAGGTTATGTACCTTGCTCACATACATACAACTAGTAAACAATGTGAAAAACAGAACCACATGCCCAAGGATTGAGTCACTTGTGTCAATGTCCCTGTGTCAATGAACCAAGATTTAATACCTAACTTTTAATCTGTCAACATGGAGTATCTTGGTCCCCACTGGGAAATTTACTGATGGATTCCTTCCTTCCCTTTAGGAAGGCAACTAAAACAGTGGATCCTTTGCTAATAATTTCCTTTTCTCTACCTTTAAAAACCTTCCCTTTTCTGCAGTTCAGCAAAGCATCTCTCTGCTTACTAGAGGAGTTGCTGCCCGTTTCATGAATTACTTAATAAAGCCAATTAGATCTTCAAATTGACTCTGTTGAATTTTTATTTTAACAAAAAGCCTTGGTCTAAATTCAATGCTGTTGGCCTTACAAAGGCATTTTAAAGGGTAGTTATTTCCTCATTATTATGGTAATAATTAGTATTATCACATTTCATAATATAATAGACATAATGTATGAAGGTTAATGCAGTGCCAATGAAGCATGATTTGCAGACAACAGAAATGTAAGCGCTGTATGGTCCCAAACCATTCTCTTCTTTTTGACAGGGTGTTTTCTTTCTTTAATTCTTCTCTTTATTCCTCAGGCCTCAAGGTGTCACTCACCCATTCTCCATTCCAGAAATTTATGTAGAAGTCTTACTAGCCAAATAGGAAATAAAGTGCTAACTCATCAAACTGTGTTATATAAACTGTTTGAAGCTATGGTGTATATAGATGGTCCCTGACTTATGATAGTTTGATTTGGTTTTTTGAATTTACCATTTTTTTCATGTGAAAGTGATACCCATTCAGTCGAAACTGTACTTTGAGTTTTGAATTTCGAACTTTTCCTAGGCCAGCAAAATGTGGTAAGTGGTACGGTGCTCTCACGACGCTGGGCAGCGGGGGTGAGGTGCCACTGCCAGTCAGCCATGCAATCACTGGGGTAAACAACTGATACACTTACAACCATTCTGCACCCACACAACCACTGTTTTTCACTTTCAGTACAGTATTCAGTAAGTTACACAAGACATTCAACACCGTTATTAAATAGACTGTATTAGATGATTTTGCCAACTGTAGACTAATGTAAGTGTTCTGAGCACATGTAAGGTAGGCTAGGCTAAGCGACGATGTTCAGTAGGTTAGGTGTATTAAATGCATTTCTGACTTAGGATATTTTCACCTGAGGATGGGTTATCAGGCTATAACCCTATCATAAATCAAGGAAGATCTATAATGAGGCTTCATTAGGTTGAAGCTGAAGTGGCATTTCCTGTTTTTCTCCTAAATTGAAAATAGCAAGGCTCAGAGAATAGGCCCAACCTGACTTCTCTGCCATCGCCCACAGAGATGCTGACATGCAGAGGGAAGGGGAGAGAATATTGCCCTGAGATGTACCAAATAGCCAATCAAGAGAGCCTTGTACCCAGGCCAGGTAGGGAAAGAGGTCTTGTGAAGTTGATTACTGGCCTTTAGGCAGACTGCCTCACGTTAGTAAACTTCAGTCCAGGGAAGTTCTTAGTTCATGAGGAATCAGGTAACTCACTCCTGTCCTGTATAGAGAGGAGAAAGTAACCAATGGGGAGAGAGCGCTTCTGGGCCCTGGTTTCCGTGCCCTCCTCTCTGGGCACAGGCATAAGGAAAGGAAATGAGAAATTCCCTTCCCACCCTAGGCCACATAGCCTATAATACATAGATCTGTTTTACAATTCAGATCTCAGTGTAGTCACCAGTTTCATGAGGCCTTTCATGAACACAAAATCGAAACCAGATTTCACTCCTAGTCACTACCACATTGCCTTCATTCCATTTCCTTCAAGCATTTATTATTAAATAAACTTGTTTTGTGCATTTATTAATTTTTTCTTGCTAACTATATGATTTTTGCCATTAAAATATAACTTCCACAAGAGTAGGGATTTTATTCAGGGACTTAGTGTCTGGCCCCTAATGAATATTCAATAATTAATTTTCAAATGAAAACTGTGGTCCTACTCATATGCATATACATTTAATCTCATCAACTGAGAATGCTTGTTATTTTATAGGTAAGACTTATGTCGTATACCTCTTTTAATGGACCCATAGAAGTTGCCACTTGGTGAGAATTGAATAAACATTTGTTTTTGTTGATATATTTATTTAAGTTCCCAACAGTTTTCCTGATGGATCCACAATCTTTGTTGATAGTGCTTTTCCAATCTTTTTCCAACTGTTAAATGCTTCTTCAATAAGAGAAAATGCCTGATAATTTTCACTCCAATTGACAAGTGTGCAGTTAAATAATAAATTACTAGAAATAAATGGTTTTCCCCAGGCCATGCAAGTCTTCCGGGAAGAGCTTCTCTTAAGAGAATAAATAGCATTTCATGACTCATCCTCACCTGTTATTATGAGATCAGAGACCTATGAAATTTCTCTCCCAACAAATAAAAGTGATTTTTTTTTTGCTGAAATCTAGGTGTTTTTTTTCTTTTAATTAATAAATTTTATTTTTTAAAGCAGCTTTAGATTAATAGAAAAACTGGGTAGAAGATACACCACATTTACATATATCCCCTATCCTATCCCCCTGCCCAGTTTCCCCGATTATTAATATCTTGCATTGGTATGCTGCATTTGTTACAATTGGTGAACAAATGTTGATACATTATTATTAACAAAAGCCTACAGTTTATATTAAGGTTCATTCTTTGTGTTGCCTAGGTCTATAGGTTTCAACAAATGCATTATATTATAAATAACAGTTTACGGTGTACAGTATTTATACAGTAACACGATATATCCACTATTACAGTATCATTCAGGATAGGTTCACGGCCCTAAAAACCCCGTGCTCCACCTATTCATCCTTCCCTCTAGAGAGAATCTAGGTTTTAAGTAATGTTTGTTTGTAAAAATCTATTGTCAGCTGCTGTGTCATGGCTTCTTTCTCTCTTGTCCCATCTTCCCTCGGGCAAGTTTGTGGTCACAGCTGCTTCACACCACAAACAGCTAGTGCCCTCCTGGGGGACTGCCTCGAGCAACTGAAGCTCTGCAGCCTGCTGCACACACCAGAGCTCACCGGAGTCCTCGTGATCTTTAGGATATAAAAGCCACATACGTTCCACGCCTCTGTCCTTTCCTTGTGTTCTATTTATCACATATGCACATGGGTGCTCTTATTAACCCCCAATATCTTAAAGAATCTTCAGTAAAATAACCTTTACAAGAATTATTCACTATGTTTTCTCTCCCTTGTGTTGAAACTGAGCCCAGTGGTAATTCTAAAGGCCTTGACATACCGAAGGCAATGGAGTTTGGTGCCATAACCCAGGGCTCAGCAAAAGTTTTCTATAAAGGGCCAGATAGTAAATACTTCACGCTTTGTGAGTGTCTTATGACTGCTTCCACATACTCTTCTTTTTTGTTGTTTTTGTTTGTTTTTTTAAAACCCTTTGAACACTCTTAGTTTAAAAGCATATAAAAAACAGGCTGCAAGCCAGATTTAGCCTGTGGTTTGCCAAACCCTGCTCTACAGCAGACCAATCTAGGTTTGATTCTGTCTCTGCAACTTACTAAATTTATAACAGACATGTTTGATATCCATAAATTCCCTCAGTTTAAAAGATGGATAATAGTTCCTACCTTGATCAGACAGAATGGAGATTAAGCGAGATAAGGCTTATAAAACTCTTAGCACCATGCCTGACACTTAGTAAGCACTCAATAAATGTTATCAAGAGTTATTATTGTTTCTCAGGAGGACCTCTCCTCACAGGCCGCTGGGTCTTATTACTGACCAAGATTGTCTGACTCCATCTGTCTTTAGGATAAATTCTCTTCTAGGACTTCCCTTGTTCTGCTATGCAAATCGAATCTTTGTGAACTTCCCATCTGTCTAGCTGATACACCCAAGTGAATTCAGTTCTGTGACACAATGTGCTTAGACATAGGCTAAGATCACCTCCTACAAAAATGCAAGCAGGTATAATATATAAGATAGATAACACCAGTTAACACATGTGCAGCAAATTGCCCTATAGTGAACAGACTGGTTCAGTTCTGAATGCTCCAATGACACCTGAATGAGCCAATTAGCATAAATTGTGGGGATATAACTAAATCTCATTACATAATTTCTTGCTGAATTTAGTTACTACCCCAATTAGTTAGAAAAAAAAGCACATTTTTTTGGACACAAACTTCAGTTTTTCAATTCAACAAACATCTATTTTGTGACTGACACTAAGCCAGGTACTATAAGGGAAAAGAAGATGAAGAAGACACAGTTCTACCTTTAAGGAAGAAGGAAACAGGTAGGTACAGGCTCACTCATGCCAGCAAGTGTCATAGAAGAGGCACAGAAATGGGGTGTCTGAGAACACAGTCCAGAGTTTGCATTCCTTCTCAGAGCAGTCAGAAATGGCTCCAAGCAGCTTTTCAGCTGCATCTTAAAAGAGGGATAGGATTTCAACAGGATGAAATTAACTAAGAAGAATGGTCTGAGTTAGAAGCTAGCGAGAGGTCTAGTTGAGCAAAGCACAGGAAGCCTGACGGAGAGCATGTGGGTGCTGTGGCTGGAATTAGAAGAGCCTGAAAATCTGGGGGTGTCCATCCAGCCCCAGCCTCTTAAGCAGCCCAGGAGGAAACTGAATCGCAGAGAAATCAAGTGCCCTGCTCAGGTGGCACAGCGAATGGGCTGCGTTGAGGTGTCCCTCAGCAACCCGGCTTCCCAGGCAGGGACATTACCTCATAGGTGGGAACAGATAATGGATGATATTGAATATTATACTCAGGCTCTTGGTTTTCCTCCATTACGAATGATTTGACACTGAAAACCTTTGAGCGGCAGAGTATCATGGTCGGGGATGTAAACATCTGGGTTAAGCA
Organism: Smutsia gigantea; assembly: GCA_032199065.1. NCBI lineage: Eukaryota > Metazoa > Chordata > Mammalia > Pholidota > Manidae > Smutsia > Smutsia gigantea. Next base: position 16,840 of record JAVSCE010004778.1, read on the forward strand.
GCCTTGGAAAGAGAAATTGAAGAAGGAAGAGGCAGAAGACAAAACCGTGCTGTGACTGCTCGCTCAGGCCCTGGGAGTGCCTTGGGTGGGACAGAGAAGAGGGTCGCTGTGGAAGCAGAACCCAACAACTAGGAGAAAAGGTAGAACAGAGAAATGAAAGAGGAGAAAATGTCAAACCCGCTATCGAAGCATAGGCAAATTATGGAACCTCTCAGGGCCTCCTTTACAGGAAGTACTGAAAAGCAATTGCTTCCATCATTTTTCTCTGCAATATTATATCACTGCAGACTTCATACATGAACCTTTTGGATATAGAAGGGACAGACTAGACTAGAAAGAGCTCTGCACTTCCTCCCACACCTGCTCCCAGCAGGCCATTCTCTGAGCGTTCACTGTCCCTCTCTGTACTAGGAGGCATGGCCTGAAGAATGCCTGACGTCCCTTTCAACTCTCATGACAGTCGTTCTAAATCTCAAATTCAAGAAGAAGCACAGGGCCAAAGAGAGATGCTGCCCCTGGAACAAACAAGCACACACATCTTTGGAGTTGGAGGGGCACAGGTCAGAAGAAGAGGTGCTCTCCTGTCTGAGCTCAAGGAGAATCCTGCTTGGTTGTTTGTCATCCTCCCTCAACTCTGAATTTGGACAGAGGGCTTGATGAGGTGGCACAAGAGGCTTCACAAAGGTGTCACTCTGCAGCTTGCCTCTATGCATCAAGGTCCAGAAATAGCACAGCCCACGTAGGAGGCTGCGCTGGTGCGTGCCCTTCCTGACAGTGCGCTCAGCAAGTCTCTGAGGTGTCAGCTGTTGTGGGAGAGAGTGGGTCAGGGAGCGGTCCTCAGTGCTCAGGAAAAGGGTGCCTCATTGCACAGAAGCCTTCCTGGATATCAGGGAAAACCTTTTACTTCGCACTCCGTTATCCACAGTGGGTGTCAAGACCCTGTGACAAATCAATGCGGTACAACCAGCCCTCACTGTCTTCTGTATTCACTGGGCTGCACCAACCTGAGCTCGAAACACACATTCTTCTGAGTAGTTTTTCTGCTTCTGGGCCAATGCAAGTGTCCTATGGCACAATATGACAGACATATCTTCCAGTATCAGATAATCAATTATACAGAATGCTCCATTCACAATATCTGCAAGAGTCCATGGCCAGGGTCGACACACCACGGCTCATCTGTGCTTGAATTCACTGACCCCTCCCACTCTTCTTGTCAAGAGATATCAAGGAACAGATTCATTAGGAATAATGGCCAGATGTTTGCTTGTTAATGATTGTTCTATACTCAGAAATTCAATGACCACAGGACACTTAATCTTGTCAGTTTTTGTGACAGAATACATGCTTAATTTATCATCAGCTTTGCAGAAAACAGAGCTTTTGTTCATCCAAACCAAACCAAAAACCAAAATAACTCGAATTTAGTCTTATGTGCACTGTAAGGCCAATGTCAGTTTTGCATGGTTTCGCCAAGCTGCTTCTGCTGTTTGCACATTCCATAAACTTAGCGCTGGGCCCTTGAAGAAGCAGTTCCCAGACCCACTCCAAGTGCTGAGCTGAGCTGAGTGTCGTACTAAAATGAGCTCTAATGGGAACAACGCCAGGCCCTTCAGTCTGGCCTGTGGTCTCCATCAGTGTTCTGTCTCACTAGCACATGTGAAACCCTTCGCCAGCTTCTGCCGCTCCGAGCGCTCACGATCACCTCTGCACCGAATCGTGTCCTCCATTCTCTATCTGGCAGCCTAAATGTCCCACAGACAACAGAGCTCCTCCCAAGAGGGTGGTGGGTGTGTGTGTGTGTGTGTGTGTGTGTGTGTGTGTGTGTGTGTGACCTCACAAGGCATTCTCAGCTGCCACTGACCACAGCGCTCATCCCTCCTCCAAAGATGAATGCGCCTGTAGTCTCCACCCCTCACAGCTGTGGCATATGCAGTGTCTTCTGGTTGTTTCATGTTCTAGATCCCCAGTTGAATCAGGCAGGATCTGAGTGAAGGCTGTCATGTAACTTCCACGGTTGAAAAACCAGGTGAAGATATAAGAAATCCTCATAAAGGTGATAAGAAATACAGAAAAGAATTCAAAATTTGAAGTCCAGAGTCAAGTTTAAAAGTATAATTCATCCCTCTACCAATTGTATAACTATGGGCTAAATACTTAACCTCTCTGAGCCCCAGTTCTTTGTATAAAATGAAGTTCCTCTAAGGACCAAGAAAAAAAACATATGTAAGAAGTCTGGCAAAATACCTAATATATAGTAAGGACTCAATAAGTATCTTTTCCCACTTCCTTTTTGAATGATCCAGGTAAAACACCAGAACTTAGAACCTTGATCTCTCTGCCTCTCTGTCTTATAGACATGCGCATACACAGTCCGTGCATAGACACCCTTGCACCCAAACATAATGCCCAGTGGCTAATACCTACATAAGAATAACAATAAAGATGGACAATAAAAATGAAACAACAGTGTTGCAACCAACAACCATATAAAAAGTATACACTAACCTAAATAAAGATTTTATTTTAATACCTCAATGGTCTCAGTTTAGAAAGGATGCAAACCCATGAAAGTGTTGAGTCATGTTGTGCCAGTCAGCTCAGATCGCTCTAACCCAACAAACCCATAGACCGAGTGGCTTAAACAACAAACATTTATTTCTCCCAGTTCTGGAGGCTCGAAGTCTGACCTCAGGGTGCTGGTATGCTGGGTTCTAGCAAGAGCCCACTTTCTGGCTGCGGACAGCCACCTTCTTGTAGTATCCCCACGGCGAAGAGAGAGATTCGTGCCTCGTCCTCTTCTTACAAGGACAGTGATCCCATCATGAGGGCCCCACCCACATAACCTCATCGAACCCTAAATTTCTCCCAAAGGCTCCACATCCAAATACCATCTTATTGGGGATTAGGTCTTTAACATAGGGATTTGGGGGGGGAACACATGGATTAGCACATGTCATAAGTATTGCTCATAAACTGCAAAATGTAGCCACCTCACTATGTTTCATGACCATGAGAGTATTATATGTTTATTTTTAACAGGAAATAGTCACTTTATTGGCTTATTATTTGTTAACATTATCAGTAATATTTTATCAGTAATTTAAAGCAGAAGTTGGTTCTCCCACCCTTAGTTTGTAAACTAATACCCAGAGCACAAAAGATTTCTTTGTAGGGTCAAACAAATTAGAGGCTGCTCTCATTTATTTTTTTACCTCAGTTTTTGTTCCAGAAATAATAGAGACACAGTAGACAAAGATAAAGAGAACAAAATAGACTGATAGAGAAAAATGCAGCTCCATATTCCCCCATTACCTTGGGTGCTGATGTCAAAATAACTCAAAATATTACCATCACCACCAGGACAACTTAACTGAAGCAGCATAAAAACAGCATTTTACTCCATAATTTACCCCTCAGTATGAGATTATAGAAATGTGAAATATCCTTGAATTCTCCAACTTCTGGAATTGAGAAATACCTCTTTTACTACTCCCATTTTCTACTAACCTTAGCAAGCCACTGAGAACAAGCCTCCTCGCCTCTTGAAATGTGTTTCAGTGGTTGGTGTTCATTTAATGTTCTAGTTTTACCCATCTTACTATTGTCTCCTTCAAGGCAGCTATCGTGGAAGTAAGTGTTAATGATGAAGGGCTATATGCTCTGAGAGGGGAAAAAGGGGGGAGAGAAGGAGGAGGAGGAGGAAGACAGAAATTTCTAAACACCAGAAAATATTTGTATGCATAAAATCCATCCAAAACACCAGATGTGCAACAGGCATATGGAAGGGGAAAGCATTTCTGCACTGGAAATCCATATATTCGGCAACTTGTGACAAAATGTTGTGAAATTTTTGATTATGCATTCCCAGGTTTAAATAGACAAATACTTGCAACAAATGACATTAGCCTGTTTCTAATAAAGTAGCAAATTCTTAACGGATATCTACAAACCTCATCAACAGCAATACTTTAACTGAATAGCTCATCCGGATTGACACCTAACCCTATGCCCTTGCCCTTGCCAAGACATCTGCTCACCATCCTTGAGCAGGCCTCCCTTCCACGCCAATCCCAGTGATTCACCCCCAGCTCCTCTCTCTTCTCCTTTCCAAATGCATCCCTAATTTGTTCAGTTCCCCTGTATCTTTACTCTTACCGCCTAGTCCATCATCTTTCACCAGGACTTCTCCAGCGAAGACCTAACTTCTCTCTGTACATCTGTTCTCCCCTCTCCCAATCCATTCTTACACAGTAGCTTGAAGGATCTGTATAAAACGCAAGTCTGATTTTGTTGCTGCTATATTCACATCCCTTTAACTGCTTCCTGGCATTTTTTTTTTTAGGAAAAAGTGTCAAAACTGTTAACAAAAACCTGGAAGCTTCTGCATGACATAGCTACTATTTGCCTCCACAACTTCTTTTTTCTTGCTTTTCCCCTCTCTCCTTCTGCTTCTTCTCACTGGCCTGGCCTGTTTTTCTCAAATATGCCAAATGCATTCCTATGCTAGTCCTCGGATGCACAGTTCTATTTGAAACACACACCACAAGCCCCTTTTATCTGACTAACCCTTACTGATCCTTCAAGTTTGGGCTGGAATTTTACCTTCTCAGGGAGACTTTTCTTCAGCCCAGAATCTAGCTTAGGTTCCCTGTTATGTTCTCTTACGGCATTAGTTGCCTTTTCTTGGGGCCCTTAGTGTAACTGTATAGAGCCCTTTGTGTGATTGCTGACTTAATGCCTGTACCCCCTCTCAATTCTAAGCACCATGAAGACAGAGACTGGCTCTTTTGTCTGCCCTTGTATCCTCAAGCCTGGCACAGCGTCGATACATAGTAGCAGTGCTTTGTTGAATTCTTTCATTAGTGAATTTCACTTACTTCTGCTGAATCAAGCAGCTACATTCCCACACAGCCATAGTTCTGGGCTAATCAATGGTTATCATTTTTTGAGCACTTATAATGTGCCAGGCACTGTGCTAAGTGTGTGACATACCTTATCTTTACGGCAACTCTATAATGTAATGCAGTTATCATCTGCGTTTTATATAAAGGAAACTGTGCTGCTCTAGGTCACAGATGCATGAAACTGAGATTCAAAGCAAAGCCTTTCGGACTCCTCTGACCCACATTCTTAAACAATTCACTGTACTGCTTCCTTGCAAGAGATGAGTTAAACTTTGTACAGTGGGGAGTGGGATCAGGAAGTATTTGTTTTGTTAAAAGTCAGGTTACCCATGTTGTCGTTTCACACTGACCCCGGGAAAGTTTTTCTCTGTATTTGTCATTTCTTTTGACAATTACTCTTGCCACCCCATGCTGAAGGGAAAAATGTGTTTCCAGTTGCCATAGGATGTTAAGCTACAGACAGGAATGAATGGCAGCCTGTCTGTTCTAGATGTTTGAGTTTGTTTTAAATATGAACACATAAGATATCTTCTTTACTGCCCCCAACACTGGTTTGCCTGCTTGGAATCCTTGCTGGCCAAAGACTGTGAAGGACAGAAACAACAGTGTGCATGTAGCAAGATTTACAAGGAAAAGAAAATATGGATATTTCCAAGGAAAATTAAATACACCCTAGTTTGGCTTTAATCAAAATGGCAAATGATGTTGTTTAGCTAATTTTTTAAATGATAACCAACTCTCCTGCCATAGGATTCTCACAACCTGCAAGATTATCCATTAAAAATCCTGGAAATAGCCAACTGCTCTTTCTTATAAAACACCTTCAGGCTTTTGCTCCCCCAAAACTGTTCCCTTGGTGACAAGTCTATTCCCTGGGTGAAGACTGATGGATTCCTTCCTGATGTCACTCAGACAATGACTTTAATCTGAAGAAAACCTTCAGCTCCGTCTGAGGGATTTTAAAAACAGGATGCAATCACAGCTCTCCTGAGAATGAAATGGAACTTTCTTATAAGCAAGAAAAAGCCCCATTTTGTGCTAAAACTTCAGGAAAAATGCCAGTAGAGTTGCTTTGAAGAAACATTCCCATGCTCTTGTCCATTCTGGCTGATTCTGCCCTGTGTCTAGACTCTGAGCAAGGAGGACTAAAATGTCTGCAGTGCACAGAAATGTCACCAGTGAGGACAATTTACTTAGCCTGCTTTCATTACCAAAGTGACAGTATTTCACAATACTGGAGAGACCTTAAGACAGCACATCCTGTTAAGCCAATTTATGAAAGTGAGCCTATTTTTTCTATTAATCTATTTTTGTGGAAGGCTTTAACTGCAGTCAATACTCTTTTGGTGCTTATTGTTTATTTATAAAAAATGTTTATTCTCATGTATATTTTCTGACTATTAAATATCAGTTGTTTCAAGGGGGGACAACAAAGCAATTAAAAACTTTGAAGCTAGCCAAAATCATTTTTATAATACACTTATTTTTCTCTGATTTCCTGCAGATGATAAAATAACCTAATCCACAGGGGCAGGAAAACAAAATTGATGTCCACCTAAAAATGCTTAATGTTTTTTTTACAGGAATTAATCGGAGGCAAATGTAATATCCTAATGCTAAATGTCCATTTTAGCCATTGTTCTCAGAATCCTGTATTGTTTTATAGAGTGGTTTAGGTACAAATGCACCTGGTACATATGTTAGCTTTCTAAATTAAGCCTTTAAAACTACAGTTAAGGTTTTATTTTAACAGCCTCTTTTAGATACCTTGCTATAACTTCACTTCAGTTGCTGCTTCCATTAAACACAGGATTTGGAGAATTCATGTTAAATGGATTATTAACATTCATGTTAAATGGAATATTAGCCATATTAAAAGGCTAAATTTTCATTATTATTAAATTTATAATCTTAAAGCCACAGATGAATATATCAACAGTCTACCCACTAGAGTTTTTAACACTCCATTCTCCTTGCATTTTAACACTGTTAACTAATCCAGTTCCCTTTCAACATTCTGCCACTTTCTCTTATTGTCCTCTAAGTGAATATTCCAGGGGGACAAGGAAATTCAGAGACACGGCCATATTAGCGGCAAGGGAAGGACAATTCTGAATGCAAAGGTAAAAAAGAGCAAAATCTAAATTCTAACCCAGATTCTGTTTCTAACTTCTTTGGCCATTTTATGTTGAGCCCTCAGGACTTGGCTTTCCTCAAATTATGCTGTAATGTCTATATATATATATATATATATTTTTTTTTTTACTTTATTAGTACACAAAATATCAGTGATAATATAGTACTTTGACTCCCCAATTGTGAAGACAAGGACTTAGAAGGAACACTTTAATACTCCCAGATTATGAGGAGAGAATATATTTCATCTCATTTTCACCCTCATGATGTCCCCAGAGTCACAGCAGTCACAACAGTCAAGAATGACAAAGGTGACCAAGGTCAGCGCTTTGGGCACAGAGGCATTCTTTACCATTTTCGATCGCCATTACTAGGTATACAGTAGGCATTTAATAAAAACGTTGCAAATGAACATAGAGTGGGGGAAGGGAGGGAGAAGGTGATTTGAAACCATAATAAATGACTAACTGCAGCTTCTGCCTCCTGAGAGTAGCATAAACGCTCTCTGGAACACACCGAAGCACGCTGATGGGCCACGTGGTTGTGGGGGAAAACTGAAAAATCTCAGAAGGTAGAGGGGAGAAACAAGAACTAGTAATTGAGTACAAGCTTAGGTGCTTCCAGGAGGATTGGGAAAATGGGATAGATTCGCACAGAGGAAAAGAAAATCTCAGCAAGGTGTGAAAACTGAGCCTTCCATGGGTGAGCCACTGAGAATGGTCCAGGGACTTTTAAGAATATAATTAAAAAATCTCAATTTTAAATTGTTTACCTATGGGTTGCAACATAATCCACTGCCCACAAACTTCAGTAAATGATAATCATTTAGCCTGGGGTCAGTGATACTGTCTTGCCTGAGGATTTCAGCCCTGGGCGAGTTCACTATGAATTCGATGAGACCGAGAAATGACAACAGAATGTTCTTGGTGTAAAAGGGTTTATACCTGGCTTTATTCACACGGCAGTAGGCAGAACACTAGAATCACATCAGCACCCAGCAGTCTTCAGATCCATAATCCACCTCCATCTCGGCCTCTGCCCAGAACAGCGGACAGAGCTCTTTACATAGCAAGTCAGTCAATAAAAGCTCATTGCCTACAGGTGTACAAGCAGTAGCCTAGCAACAGGCCAACTACATCATCAAGTAGTTTAGGGTCAGGTGAGGATCCTGGCCATAGGAACTTCCATTTCCCCCAGATATCATGGGACAAGAAGGAGCAAAATGTTATCCAGTTGTGGGAAACAGCTGTGACATATTTGCAGTGATGAGGTAATCTACAACTAAATGAATTCTAGGGTAGCAGAAACCCTAGAACCAAAAGAAACCATTCAAGTTGCCTCACAGAAATAACAATATTTCAAAATGTATCTGTGTTACCACATATATCCATGCTACCAATTCTACAAACATTATTAACTTCTCCTTTAAATATGCTTCCAGCCTTCCAGGTAGCAGTAAAACAAGTGGTATGTTAAACTATGAACACGAGAAGTAAGCCTATCTTACACAACATTTTGTTGCCTCTATTTAATTGTGGGGGTTTGGGAGGTTTTTCAAGGTTTTTTGGTTTGGTTGGTTTCATAAGTATCTTAAATGAAGTAAAAACAGCTCTATGATCCCATTTAATTCTCCCAAGCCTAAATACTAGGTATCTGTAGCTCCATTTTACAGATAAGAAAATTTGAGTTCAAAAGTTAAGTAACTTGTTCAAGAGTCCCACAGATAATAAAAGAGAAAGTCAGGGACTGGACACTCTAAGGCCACAGCCATCCTGTCTTTTGAAAGGAGGTCAAAAGAGAAGAGGTGTTTCCTTTTAGAGAAGACAATAATTCCTCCCAAATCAGTCTCTGGTGCTGAGAGGAAATCATACTGTGAAGGGCCCTTGGTGAGAAACTTTTGCGCAGAACTTAGGAGGAAAACTGTGAGACCTACTGGGTAAAGAAGAGAACTCTGAGTATTCCCTGTAACATCCAGGGTACCCAAAACAAGTTAGAGTAGCATGCTTTAGGATGAGAACGAATTTAATAGTGTTGTTAAGATCACTTTGAGGCCACCCTTGAGGTGCACAGTACAGGCCTGGGTTAAGATCTGACTGCAGTATACACTTCCCTGTGTTTTTGTTTCCTTATCTGAAAAAGAGGTATTATAATAGTGTCTACCTCCCAGAGTGTTGTGAGAATTAAATGAGATAATGCACCTAGGCTACCTGGCATATTTGCATCAGATTAAAATAAAGCTAGCAATGAAGATGACGATATATAGCCAGAGCCTCACCATTCCAGCTGACATGAACAAAAGGGTCCTAGATCCTAGTATACATATTTCACTTTCTTTTAATTAAAATTCCTCCCGATGTGTTGAATCAGGAGCCTTTAAAAGGGAGTAACAAAAGTCTTTTCCAGCAAGGTCTTTATCTCAGTATTTTTGGTGATGGCTGAAGGCAAGAAAACCTAATGAATATAAACTGAGTCCTTCACATTATGTAAGTAATGAGAGCAAAAGCAGCAGGTTACTGTTAGCTATTTTTATTACACCTTATTGGTTTAAGTTGTACAACTGTTTGAGAAACAATGTACTCTAAAATACTGTAGCCCCCAGGGGACCAAGGATACAGGAAGAATTGTTTCCAGAGGGAATATCATCGCTTTTGAAAGTTCTCCTTTGCCAACCTAAGAAAATCATGGCAAAATCCAAGCTAATTAATAAAAAAGAAATAAATGAATATTCCTATATAGGTCATGAAGAGGTTGAGAAAAATGACACCTATTCCCTATTCCACTGACACAGACTTCAAAAAAACAAGCAGACACACTGCTGGCTCTTAGGTGTGTTTAATTAATTGGAAAACACTGAATTTTGAACAGATCCCTCTGACTGCTGAAGGCCATGTTTTGCCACCCAGGATATAACTGCTAATGTGAACTCAAGCAAGGCACTCAGAACCATCGCAGTACCTTGCAGAATAGATGTAGAACACGGGAGCAATGAGGTCTGTCTCCTTGACAGATGAACTGCAGTTTAGCCATCACATCCCCAAACGGTTAAACCACGGTGACATGTTAAAAGGGAGGGGAAAAAGTACTTAGGAAATAATCAATTTTCATTGCTGTATGGTACTTCTAAAAGGTTGCTGCAGTAATGAAATTAGGATACCACTTTATTATTGCAGAGAAAGTAATTTTATTTACTTTTTCAGTCAGCACATACACACAGGGCAGTGAAAGCAATCAGCCGCTGCACTTGTTAACTCACTGATTAAATATGTTGTCACCTACCTCTGAACTAATTAAGGAAATTGGAGCTGTTTGTACATTAGCCAATGTGGTATTACATTTGTTAACTGAGGTTTTTGACCTTGCTTACTTTATACCCTGACATTTTTTTTTAAATCACTTTGCTTTTTCACTAGCAATTTCACTTAGTTACAAAACCTGTTACAGTTATCTTTGAGTCCTTGGGTGTGCTATCTATAATCTCTATTCCCATGTCTTACGATTTGATTGTGGAAGAAATTTTAAATAAAAAGCCCTGGACAGCTATAGAAGCGAGAATATAAAGTTGATTAATATAAGTTTTAACTATTTTTTTTTCCTACAGGATGTCTCTGTGAGTGGACCTATGAACTTCAGTAGAAGTAAACCTACGGATGAACTCGAGGAAGCGCGCCAAGCATCTGATTCTATAGAACCAACCTGAGCCCTGAGAACTCTGTGACTCCACTCCCCTGGCCTCTCAAATCAGGTGCCTGAAAGTACCCTGGCCAATGTAATTGCCACTGTCTGTGCCCCTACATTCAATAACCACCTAACCCAGGTATACCAGTACCCTAAATTTTATTTATCCATTTCCAAAAGAAGATAGCTGTCAGTAGGTCGTTTTCCCCATAATGCTACCTCTGAAATATTTATCTGTTACTTTGCTTATTTTTTATGCGAGTGGAAAAGCAACTTTAGGGCTTCAGGGATCCCAGAGAGAAAGCTCTTGAAGTGCTTCAAAGGAAGGAGAGAAAAGAAGAATCTAGAACAAAAGTTGAACTACCTTGCTATCCCAAACCTACTTTACCCAAGTTACTTCCCCAAATGAGAAAATAACAGTATTTTATATTTATACGATGCTTTTAACTTATTCAAAGCCTTTTCACGTATATTATCCTGTGGAATCCAGGAGCTGACTTTTATAAATGGAAAAGAATAAGTGATCCTGGGGTGTTTCTAGAAGCTCCAAGCCAAAACTGCTGTCTGGTTTAATTAAAGGAAAAGTGCCCAGAGGAGAATCAAAGCAGTGCAAATCAAGCAGCATGCAGGTTATCAGGAGAAGACAAAAGCTGTCCATTCAAATGGTTGAGAATTTAACAGTTTAAGTAATGTTATAGCAATTCTAAGCAAGACTAAATGTATACGGATCAGCTGGAACCACTTTTGGCCAAGATGAATTGATTTAGTTTTCACCATGCCAGCCAGCCGACCAAGTAAACAAAGGTTTTTCAACTCCAACTAGTTATGTTGACTTTAAACTCATCGTCTATATCTCACCAGTTTTGAAAATTATAAACCCAGGGAATAGACATCTGAGACCCAAACCAGCAGGGACTGGGAACGGTTATGCTTGTGGATTTTAAAAGGCAAAATGCGCTACATACACAGTATGGAATAGTACAATAAAAACAGCACAGATAGTAAGCAACATATCCATTGTGTTAGGTTCATTGAAGAACTGTAAGTCTATCAACTAGAAAAGAAGTCTGTTGGGCAAGACTGGAAAGGTTTTCCTCTAAGATCTCTTGCAGCATTGATAGATTCTGATTCTATAAGGAACTCCTTGAAAACATGGTTAACAGCATCTCTACCTATAGTACCATGTTGTTGTTTACTTTGTCAGTCCTTAACAGAAAACAGAATTAGTTTATTTTACAAAAAAGAAGAAGAAAGAAACGTCTACAGGGGCCCTCAAACCCATTTCTATACTTTGATTGAATACAGACTCTTTCAGAATTTTCCATGAGCTTCCAGACACAGTCCCAATACACTCTGGTGGCTGGTCTTTGTTAGCTGCCAACTTAATCCATCAGCTGCTTTAACTGAAAGCCCTGGAGAGCTGAGGCAGCCGAAGGTATTGGACTCACCCAGCACCGCGGAGGAGACATCCCCTCAATAGCTATGGAGCCATGGCCCAGGATTGCTTTTTCACTAAAAGGATGTAATTGCTAATGTAGTTATTGACTTGATGGATCTGTCCCAGTTTAGCTTATTTCATTAAGGCTGTGTCCTCAGCCATTTTAGGATGAAATTTCCCAGGTATCTGACTACAAGGAAAATGTCTGTCTTCTTTTTCTCCTCTTTTTTTAGCATGTCTTGAGATGTATATACCTGATTCATGTTTTTTAAGGGCTCACAATGTACTAAGCACTATGTTATACATGGTTGTAATCCTTGAGCAATTTATATTCCAAATATGTCCTGCCAGGGAAACAAAAGCTGCCCCCAAATTTGAGATCCATAAGATGCTTGTGAAAGCTTCGCTGCTTTCATGAGTCAGTTATTTTAGGCTGCTTATGGTTCATTGATCCTCCCAAGCAGTTGCTTGATCATTTCCTTGTTCATCAGAACTGGACAATGTCACCAAAAGAGCAGTTATAGCTAAAAACCTTGGATTTGCCTCTGGTAGGTATAAGATTTTAAGTTATTTTCCAGGTTTGCCTCTCTTAGGTATGAGATTTTAAGTCATTTCTCAGTTGCAAATGAGATCAAACCCCTTATTTTTCTTCTGTTAGCCAAAGAGAGATCCCAGTGAAAAGTGTCCAAAAGCAGCTCGTAGATCCAACTCTAAAGTATGTTTGCAGCAACAGCCTAGGAAGGTTGGTGTGTTTAGAGATGGCAGATTGCTTTAATCCAAATCTGAGGAATAAAACTATTCCTTATTATTCTAAAGGCAGTATTTCTTGGAAGGGGCAAAGCAACTGAAATAAAACAGAACCTTTAAAACCACAATGAGATATCACCTCACACCAGTTAGGATGGCCACCATCCAAAAGACTAAGAACAACAAATGCTGGCGAGGATGCGGAGAAAGGGGAACCCTCCTACACTGCTGGTGGGAATGTAAGGTAGCTCAACCATTGTGGAAAGCAGTATGGAGGTTCCTCAAAAAAGCTCAAAATAGAAATACCACTTGACCCAAGAATTCCACTCCTAGGAATTTACCCTAAGAATACAACTTCTCAGATTCAAAAAGACATATGCACCCCTATGTTTATTGCAGCACTTTTTACAATAGTCAAGATATGAAAGCAATCTAAGTGTCCATCAGTAGATGAATGGATAAAGAGAGGTGGTACATATACACAATGGAATACTATTCAGCCATAAGAAGGAAACAAATCCTGCCATTTGCAACAACATGATGGAGCTGGAGGTTATTATGCTCAGTGAAATAAGCCAAGCAGAGAAAGACAAGTACCAAATGATTTCCCTCATTTGTGGAGTATAACAACAAAGCAAACCTGAAGGAACAAAATAGCAGCAGACTCAGAGACTCCAAGAAGGAACTAGTGGTTACCAAAGGGGAGGGGTATGGGAGGGCAGGTGGGGAGGGAGGGAGAAGGGGATTGTGGGGTATTATGTTTAGTGCACATGGTCTGGGGGGTCACTGGGACTGAATTGGGGTATGAGTGGGGACTTAGTAATATGGGTAAATGTAGTAACCACATTGTTTTTCATGTGAAACCTTCATAAGAGTGTATATCAATAATACCTTAATAAAAAAATAATTAAAAAAAAATAACAGAACCCATGTATAACTCAAAGACTTTTTGAAATACACATTTTCAGTATTGAATCGCAAAGCCCACCTGCAACTAAAGTAGAGGGTGAGGGATGAAGCCACCCTTCTGCTTCTCGCCACAGCCCTTGCTACATGGTAATTAGAGTGGTGTCAGCCCTCCACTATAAACTAGGGATATGATATCAGAGGTTTATGACTCAGCCATAAAAATTAACTCGAGGCTGAAATCTGGCACAAGGCAATGAAACTTGAGAACACAATTTTTGTTGAGAAGAGTATTTCAGCTCTTTAAGATAATAGGAACCTTTTTTTTTTTTTAGTTTTCATGCTCACATAATGGAAACGTGCTTATATGTATGAATTTTCTATGAGTTTATTGAATTTTAATAGTCTGTGATGTTTAGAGTTCTAAAATACTTATTTTCATACCCCTTCCTACCCCCGAAAAGAAGTTGTTGAGGTAAACGAGTCTTAGGACTTCACAGAACTTGAGTGGGAAGAAAATACAAGAGGGCATCAGATCTAATCCCTTTGTCCAGGCAGACATGTCCCTGATGAGGCTTCTTTTCTTCCCCTAATTCCTTCTGCACTTTACTGATAAGTTAAGACTAATTTCTGGGGGGAATTTCCCAGAAATTCTTTTTTAAATCTGCAACACTTCCAGGAGATGGCAATATCTATTCTAGTTGCAAATAAAATATAATTCTATTATTTTTATAAACTGTCTCTAGAAGAATCTGTGGTAAGGAGGGTAACGTGATTGGTGCTTCCAAGGCCATCGATTAAAATAGTTGGTTTGGCTGGTATGGATGGTAAAAAAAACATCTCCCTTTGGAAAGAATCCATCCTGAGGTAATGCTATCAAAAGCATGGATGTATTTTTCAGATACAGGAGTTACAACCTATTTTTGTAGCAGTTTCTTTAGATAAAAACCTTTTAAAGTCACACATTATTGGATGGCATTTGCTTCATAAAAGCTGTCACTTTAAGAAGATCTGAAAAAGTATGAAAATCCATTTATGAATTTGAAATTTCCTCCCTTGAAACAGCAAATATTATTATTAACAGAAAACATGAATCCATTCTTTAAGAATGTTTCTTTCTCCACTCTTGTAAAAACTATAAGCAAAGAGATCCAGTCCTAAATCTGTCTTCTGATAAACTGTACTTCTTTCCATATTAAGCATATTATTTTAATTCCATTGATTTAAAGTAATTTGGAAGATAAAGGATATATTGTGGAAATTCTTCATTGAAAAGGATAAAAATTATTATTTTAATTATTATAAAAGATGAGTGAATTAAAAGAAATGAAATGAAGTTACCATTTAATCAGCATCTATTATGTGTCAGGCAGTTTATTAGGCAATTTATATTTACATATTTTGCTTAAGGAAGCCAGTATGAAGATGTAAATTGAAGAAAAACTAATTCCAGTTGAACCAGATTCTTTCTCTAAGAGCCTAAATTGCAGAGTGGAGAGGGATGAATGAAAACACCAGACAGATCAGAGTAAAATTAACATTGCCATTGAACAATATTCTTTCTCATATTCTTGTGAGTACACATAACTTATGCACCAAGTCCAGAGACAGAAGGTATAGACTGTCCTCAGAAAGCACATGGAAAAATTAACCCCTATACCAAGCCAATCAAGCCATAGGCTTGCACTGATCTATACTCCCCTGATAAGTGTGGGGGCTGCCTTTGTAAAAGCTGAGTATCTCCAAATGCCAGAGTTCCATCCTGACTCATATTTTTACAAAGTTGAGTTTCCTCTCCCAGGAAAAGAATGGACTATTCCAGGTGATCAAAATAACTAGAGGAAACTGAAGAAGTTTTGGCTTTTGTGCAGCAGGCAAGAGAAATGTTTCCAATGATACAATTTTAAGGACTATAACCTTGCAGTGCATAGAGAAGACACAACAGCCTGTTGGGCAAGTAGCAGTTCCATGATCAGAGGTGAAAAAGTTCAGGCTGACACGGCTCTGGCTTCAAGGCTAAGACCGCCAACAGAGTGCATGCGGCGAGCTGCACCTGGAATCCTTCTCAAAGGACAGGCTGGACTGGAAACCGGAGTGTGCAGAATTGCTGGTTGGCCATTGGGATTCCAAGCCACATCAGCCCACACAGGAAGGCACGCTATCAACTCTGCCCTCTGTGAATACGATGGGCAAGCACAGAAACTGACTGTAGCTTTAAAACCGAGGGGAAAACCCTTCCCAGTGAATATTTTTTGAACAGGAAAAATATCTTTTTCCCAGAGTAGTCTTGGCCTTTGCTTGTGTATTTTTGGGGGGATGGAGGTAGGGGGGGAAGGATTTGTGTGTTTTTGTTTAATGCACCCACAAAAATTTGCCAAATGAGAATATAGACTTCCCACTTTCCCTTTAATATTTTTCTAAACCAACAAGGTCCTTGATCAAATGCTATATTTTGAGCACTTTCTACTTTCATTTCAATCTGGAAGTTTGGACAAAGCAGAATTGAGGAAGAGGTATGACCTCCTACAATCTGACTTTTCTCATCATCACTGAACTTATATAAGCTTTTCCAAGAAAATTATTTATGAAATAATTATGTACAAATAGATCAAAAATACTTTTATATTTTAGGGTCTTTTTATTTGTGAATCAATTTATATTTTAGATCATGACTTATATTTTGATGTTCAAACTATAACATCAGTTGTAGATTTGTAGATAAGCTCTGAACAGATATTTATTTTTTATGGATATCACCAAGGAGAAATTATCATTTAACTTTTGTGCCTGAAACTGTTCAGTTCACTGTGACTGACCAAATTCCTAAACTATCTACTAACCGAACTTCCCTTGGACTAATCCCTCCTCTGCATTTATGCTCACAATGTCATAGAAGCTGGAAAGGAAAAGTGTGAAGTTATGAATATGACACTATACCCCTGTGATGTATACATTGTCCATTGTCTACGCTGAGCATTGAACTTGAATTTGTGTGCCTCGTCCTCCCCATCACGAATCATATACCCCTGCACGTCATTGTCCTCGATCCCTGGGATAGGATATCTCACTTCCGACTGGGTTCCATTTCTTGGTTTCTCCTTCCAATCCTTGTCACAACTAATCTTCTGCAAGCTGCACCTTGTAAATCACCCCCTAGCTAACACTCACCCTTTACATGTCTAACTAAATTCCATCCTGGGAACCTTCCCAATAGTTCAGATTAGATGAGCTTTTCCTATTATATACTTTAAAAAACTTTGTCTTTTGCAGGACTCCTCACAATTCTGGTCACGTAGCACTGTGTTATCATGTGTTTAGTGTCACTCTGTCCTACTGGACTGTAAGATGCCTGAGAAAGGGAAGTGGGTGTGTTCTCCTTTTCCACTGTGTCCTCATCACCTAACGCAGTGCCAGACGGACAGTAGGCAGACTCGCCAGTTGCTGCTGAGCCAGTAGTCACTGGTGTTTAAGGTGTTCTCTTCTTACAGAATATTTGTCTTGTAAAGGGAGAGAAAGAAAGTGTGTTTGTTGGGCTTTGTCAAATCCCAGGACTATGATAAGATCAAAAGCGTTAGCTCATTGGTCCTCTCCATCACATTGTGGGAATGGATTAGTGTCCTAAATTCCCTATTCAAAGTCCAACAGTTAAGCCCAAATCTGCCTGACTCCTAAGTATTTTCACTCCATCTGACTTCTTTTGTTTCCAAAGAAAATAATCTCCATCTCAGAATGCACAACCCTCCTTTCTGACCCTCTATTCACATTACAGAGGTGATCGCTTATGCTATTTATGAGCTTTTCATGGGTCTCATTGCTTGCCCTCATATCTCTTAAAATCCTTTGTGTAACACAACACCCAGAGTAATCTTACTAAAATATAAATCAGGCAAGCCACTCTCTTCCTATGAACCTTCCAGGTTTTTCAGTGCATCTTAGAAGAGTGCAATTTCCTTGGAACGGCCAACAAGGCACTCTGATCTGGCCTCTGCCTGCTTGCAGGCCTCATCTCTTACTGCAGTCCACGCTGATGTACACCTCCATCATACCAGTCCTCTCAATTTCCCAAGACTGCACCAGCCTTGTTCCTGTCTTAGGAATTGGGTATCATTATCCCCTGAGATTCTACTGCCCTGGCTTTCATGGCTGCATTCTTCTCGGCAGTAGGTCTCACAGATTTAACCTCCGCAGGGAAACTCCTCTGACCCCCAGTCTAAAGCAGCACCCCATCTTGATTCCCGTCACTCCCACCACACCACCCTGAGATCCTGTCTCATCTAGCCAGGTCAAATCTTCACCACACGATTACCATCCAGGCCTCCGTTTCATTGTCACTTCCTTAGAGAAGCCATCCCTGAAATTTCAGAGCAGGGATGCCCTCCAATGGTAGATTTTTTAAAAACTAGTTATTTTTGTCAAAATTATAGTCAATTAAATATTGGTGTCAACTCTTTTAACAGATATTATCTTGTTACATATTATCTTGTTTATCTGTGTGATTTCCCAAGCATTTATGTGAATGTAAGCTCTATAAGAGCAGAGATATGTGTCTGTCTTTTTTATTGTAGTATGACCCAAAGATATGTAAGTGGTCCTTTTTTGTCAAATTTAGAATATAGGAAACAGTTTTGGTAGTCATTTAAAGTAATTATTATTTTAAGTAATTATTTATTGATTATATATAATATGCTATGTATCATTTATGTTATTTATTATAATTTATTATTACTATATAACTACAATTAAAGTAAATATCTAATTATTTAAAGTAATAATTATTTTAAATAATTGCTAAAATAGTTTATGTAAGTAATTTAAAGAGTGAAGAACATTACAATGGAGAAAGTGCAAAGAACTGTGCGGACATGAGAACAGACAGGTGTTTCTTCTAGTCTGGTTGGAGGACAGGTCAAGAAAAGTTTTCTAATCAAACAGTGATTAAGCTGAGACCTGAAATATAAGGATGGGTTGGCTGGGTAGGGGTGGAAAGTGAGGCGGGATGGCAAGGGAGGAACTCAAAACCATCCAAAAATACATATTTTCTTTGTTTATGGTCTGGCCCTCTAAACCATTGAAAGAAAAGTTCCATGAGAGTAGGGACCTTGCCAGTCTTGTTTACCCACATACTCAAGCGTTTAGAACAGTGCCTGTCACTTAGGAGGTAATGCATGACTTGTAAATGAATGTCTGAAGGTCTTGAAGCTATAGAGGTAAAAGCAAGGCACTAAAAGAAAAATACTATGACTGTGACGTAAGATGGAAGGAAAAAATGGCAGAAGATCGTTTGTTTGGAGCTGGGGGACAGGCAGGTCAGCAGACAGCACCACTGGGAAGCATGTTAAGGGGGTTGAACTTTATCCAAAAGTAATGAAAAGATACAAGTTTTAAGCAGCTGTGTTATATGATAAAATAGGTGATTTTAAAACATTGCTCTAGTTTAAGTGTAGAAATGGACTGGAAAGGAGCAAAACTGGGAGAGGAGCCATCAGGACTGGAAAATTTTAGTTGTTCACATGAGAAATGACTCTTGGACCAGGATGAATGCCATGGCAATAGAGAAAAGCAATTGGATTTTAAAAGTATTTGATTAATAGAATTGAATTGATGTAATGGATAATTGACGCAGCCATGAAGAGAGAGAAAACAGCACTGATTCCCAGCCCTGGAGCCACAGCTGAATCATGTGGGAAATCACTGGAGGGGGAGCAAATTTAGTGCACAGGGTGAGAATTCAGTGACTGCGTGGGTCGGAGGGACTCTGAGACTTTGTCGTGGGTAAGTGCAGTCGACAGGCAGACATAGTGTCTAGAGCTCGGGTAGGTCAGGCTGAATATAAACACATCTCGGAGGGGCTGCATTACTGCTGCTTGGTTGATTGGTCTGGTCTTCACTGTGTACCGACAAGGCTCTGGAGTCAAACTGCCTGAGTGGGAATCCTGGATCCCCTCCACGTCTGTTGAGTCATCTTAACCAAGTTACTTATTATCTGCAAGCCTTGATTTTCTTATCTGCAAAATAAAGTAAATGAAAGGACCCACCTCACAGAATTGTTTTGAAGGCAAAATGAGACAAAAGAGGTAATATTCATAAAACATAGCCTTGTATAGACTGAGCTCTTAATATATGTTCATTCTTAGCCATTATTAGACATTTGGGCACTATAAAGGCTACCAAATTCATGGATCTTTGTTAAACATTACAGAGATAATGAGAAGCCAGCAGACTCTCACAGGTTATATTTCCATTTTTCATCCAAATATAGATCACATAGTTCAAACTTCAACAATAGCGATGCCTAAGTTCCTATGTATAGGCTGATGCCTTTAATTGTCATACCATGTACTGACACCATTTTTGATGCATTCTATTCCATATTTCTTCTGTTCTTCAGATCATACTTTAGTCACCTTTGGTGAGTACTCACTGCAATACAAATATACTTTACTTTAGTATATTTAGGGAAGCACTGACAGAAATTAAAACTACCTATCCTAAATCTTCATCATAATCACTTTTCCTGACTAATCAATTAAAAAGCATTCAAAGTGTAATATTATGCTTCCCAAAGGCATATGCTGAGATCTGCCACTGAATAGGAGGTTCCCCTTTTACCTGCAATAGACAATGTATGTCTAGAAGGACAGGCGACTTCATCAGTTGTCATCGTCTTGCTCCTCCCCATCAAGACACCGTGGAATGGCGGAATCAAAACACTAAGCATAAGTAAAGATGGAGATACATGTTTGTGTATGTGTGTATGCATAAATACATATTTTCATGCTTATGCCTATGTACATATGTATAGAGTAAATTAAAATGTAGTATGGATTATAAAGATGGAATAGTTTTTAAAAGGTAATGAATCTTCATTCTGGAACAGATTCTAAAAAATCACTAAGCCCAGTGACTTCAACACACAGATGCAGTATCTTAAGTCCAAAGAGATGGGATGAATTGCTTGAGATCAAGCAATACATGGCAAAATCATGATAGAAATGGTCTTCTCTCAGCCCAGTGTTTCTCCACTAAACTGTGATTAGCAGATTTACTATTGCACTTTTTTAAATTGATTCTGATGGAATCATAAATGTATTTGTTATGTCCAACATTCCCTATTTCTGCTATAGTAGCTAAAAAGACTTAAAGTTAAATGGATTATATCTCCTTTATTTAACTATATATTATAGTGTTAAAAAATAAATAACCCAAGATAGACAATTAAAAGATTCACACCACAAGTCATTGTCTACAAAAGATTTGAAAATAAGGCTGACATCTGTTATGAAGAAGGATTAATTAGGTATCACTTTAAATGATGAATTCTGGCGCCAATTCCCAAGAGAACAGTTGGTAAATGTACTCTTCTAATTAGGGATTTGGATCAAAATATCATTTTATTCTAATCATGAAGCCTATTAAGACTTTTATTAATACTATCAGTTTTACTAACTATGTACATCACACATATTTATAGGACAAGCACAAATACTTTTCCTCTGGTGAAAAAACAATCTTAGAATAGTATCACCTTTAGAGTTGGGGGTTATTAATTTAGGGCTAAATGGTGACATTGTAATTCCCTTTCATCATAGCATGCTTTCTTCATGGTATGATATTAATGATATTATGTTAGTAAAATTTCATAGGATCCCATAAAATGGATGACATAAAAAAGCAAGATTATGTCAACAGGTATGGCAGAAATTACTTAAATCATGGCCTTGTATTCTGTGTGAAGAACTAATTCTCTCAAAAGTATTTTCAAAAGAAAACACATACCTTGCATCACACCTCCCATCTACTATCTTTCTATTGCCACTTAAATCTAGTCTTGTGACTAGCCTCAACTCCTACAGTGCCACACTTGAAAAGGAAGTATAGATAATAGAAAGAACACAGAAATTAGAACATGGGGACCTGGGCTTAAATTCTGCCTTTAATGCTTACTAACTGTGTCACTTTAAGCTGGTTTTGTAAGCCCCTAACCCTCGCTATCTTCATTTTGTCACAGATAATATAGGGATATAAATGATGACACAATGCACATCTCTCAGGGGTTATTATGAGAACTATATGAGATAATTTAGGAAAATGACATATAGTGTTACTCAATACTTATCAAATATCTCTCCTAGAATGTGTGAAGATGTGTCATACATTGTCCAAAACTCTACTAGGCCACCAGCAGGTCGGGGAGCAAGTTAAGAAAACATATGTACGTGTGTAAATAAATATTAAATTGCTTGCAGATTTCTACTGACAACATACTCATTTTTTAATAAACGTTTGACCATTTATTTATGGGAAAGAACTATCTTAATCTTACTTAGAGTACCAAAGAAAGTGACCTCTCCTTAAAGTTTTCATTAGAGTGGGCAGGAAGGTAAAACACCAAATTATGCCACTAATTAATAGACATTTGGAACTGCTAATTACATGAGGAGGCCTGCTTTGTTGTAAATGAATCCTCACTGCCACCACTGCATGCTGTCACTTCAAGGGACGAGAAGGCAATGGTGTCTGAGTCACACACAGTGAGTACCTGCTGGATGGATTTTCATAGACAGATAGGAGAAAAGTGTATATGTGCAGGAGGGTAATTAGTTCATCTTTTAAAAATTTGAATGTACATCTTAAGGGAGAGTAGAATGTAAACAGGGAAATATTATCCAAAAAATATTTAAAAATTAGTTCCTTTGTATGTGCACTCTAACCTAACATATTCGTATTTAGACTCATATTTTTTAAATTTCTTATAAAACAAATTTGGAACATCTTTCATTCAGTAGGCCAGGCAAATGTCCATGATATCAAGTGACAAGGAAGCTTCTGGAAGCCACAAACCTTACGTGGCCTTTACTTTTTGAACTGTGTTACAAGTGAAAGCAGCTGCCGACTTACCCTCTGAGCCTGTGGTTGTTAACAGCTTCCATGCCCTCTGTCTCACTAGTGAGCCAGATCTTTCCATGAGGACCAACTCAGACTAAAATGTTTAATTTAATGTTTACACAATCCATTTTTAGAATGCAAATGAAAATAACGTTCATGGAGATCCATAAAAAGCATTTATTCTTACAACGTAGATTACTTACTTTATTAAAGAGAAGAATGCCAATGACAAAAATCAGCACTACATTTTAGCTACCAAAATGTCCCTATCTAGACGTATTTCTGAAGTAGCAAAAAAGAAACAGGCATTAGCGTTACAACTAAATATATACCGCAGAGCACATCTCAAAGGCAGTTGGGTCACATGGACTCTATGCTGCAAACAGAAAATCTGCATCACTCTGGCCTCAAAAATCCCAGGTGCAACTCCCAATAATCACTCCCCTGTAAATTGTCATTGTTGGTCCCCTCACTCCCTTGTGCAGCTCTGGCAAAACTCTAAGCTAGATAAACCCTGTATCCTTGACACTGAGCCTCAATGAAGAGGTTTATACAACCGAGTTGATTCCTATCACCACATTTTTATGATTATCAACCTCTTCTCCTAACAAAGAGTCCTTCGGCTTCTATTCTGAGTCCAAGGCTTTCTTGCCTTCTCCGGGAATTTATATCTGTGGTTATTCTTTCTCTCCTTCATTTTAAACCTCTCCTCTCCCTTGGATTATTTCTATTAACATAAGCATATTCTTCTTTCTGATTGTAAAAAAGAAAAGAAAAGCATCTCATCTCCCAAATTAACTTATCTATTTTCTCTTTGTTTGTATCCAAATCTTTTAAATAATTTTCTTCTTGCCCTGGCTTTACTTCTGCACTTCCTGTTTACTTTCCAACTCACTTGAATCTGTCATCTGCCAACCACACTCCACCCAGCACACCCTTGCTCAAGTCTTCACTGACGCCCATAGTGGACTTTTAAGCATTTGACACAGTTGGCCACTGCTTCTCAAAACATGGGTTGCACTGATTCCTTGATACCTTATTTTCTCCTTTGGCAGTTCTTTCTCAATCTCCTCTGCTAGCTAGCTACTCTTGAACCTCAGTGTTGGAGTTTCTTGGGTTTGGGCATAGTATGTATTTTCTAAGACTCTATTTAAGAGGTCTCATCTGTTCCCATGATTTTAAATACTCTCTGTGCTAATGATATCCAAAGTGGCATTGCCAGTCCTAACCCCCAGAATGACAGACTTGCATCCAAGTAACTACTTGACTCAGTCATTAACGTGTCTCAGGGTATTTTGTTGATAAAGATACTGATGCGCAGGGATCACAAAAATGGGTGTCAGGATTATCCAGCTGGTAGGTGGTAGATCCAGAATTTTATCTCAGATCTGTCTACTTACAACCCACTTTCTTTACTTGCTAGCAATACAGTAGTCTTCCCTTGCCTTCAGGGGATACAATCAAATACCCCCAGTGGGTGCCTGAAATCACAGATAGTACCAAAACCTATATATACTGTGTTTTTCCCTATACATACACAAAGTTTAATTCATAAATTAGGTAAAGTAAGAGATTAACAATATCTAATAATAAAATAGAACAATTAAATAATATACTATGTTATTTAAATGTGGTCTTTCTCTCTATCTCAAATATCTTATTGTGTAGTCACCCTTCTTTATCTTGTAATGTGAGATGATGAAATCCCTGCATGATGAGATGAAGTGAAATGAATGACGCAGGCAAAGGCACATGCATTAGACTACTATGGACCTTCTGATGATATATCAAAAGGCAGATTAGCTGCTTCTAGACCACAATGACTGCACTTAGCTGAAAACTGTAGAAAGTGAAACTGCAGATAAGGAGGACTACGATACTGACCATCCTTTGTCCTTATTGACTAGCTAACTGGATTTCTTTGTCTTCAAGGTAGTGATTACCAAGTTTTTCTGGTATCTTATGTTTTCCTAAGAAACTTAAAACATCCGTTAAGAATGGATGTGAATAACAAGAACAATAAACTGGCAATTATGTGAGGTAAAGAATGTGTTGCCCCTCTGAACAGACACTTCTCCAAAGAAGAAATTCAGATGGCCAACAGACACATGAAAAGATGCTCCACATCACTAATCATCAGAGAAATGCAAATTAAAACCACAATGAGATATCACCTCACGCCAGTTAGGGTGGCCACCATCAAAAAGACTAAGAACAACAAATGTTGGCGAGGATGCGAAAGGGGAACCCTCCTACACAGTTGGTGGGAATGTAAATTAGTTCAACCATTGTGGAAAGCAGAATGGAGTTTCCTCAAAAAAGTAAAAACAGAAATACCATTTGACTTAGGAATTCTACTTCTAGGAATTTACCCAAAGGAAACAAGATCTCAGATTCAAAAAGACATATGCACCCCTATGTTTATCACAGCACTATTCACAATAGCCAAGATATGGAAGCAACCTAAGTGTCCATCAGTAGATGAATGGATAAAGAAGATGTGGTACATATACACAATGGAATATTATTCATCCAAAGAAAAAAACAAATCATACCATTTGCAACAACATGGATGGAGCTGGAAGGTATAATGCTCAGTAAAATAAGCCAGGTGGAGAAAGACAAGTAACAAATGATTTCCCTCATTTGTGGAGTATAACAACCAAGCAAAACTGAAGGAACAAAACAGCAGCAGACTTACACAACCCAAGAATGGACTAGTGGTTACCAAAGGGAAAGGGGTTGAGGAGGGTGGGTGGGAAGGGAGTGAGAAGGGGATTGAGGGGTATTATGATTAGCACACATAATGTGGGGGGAGGGGCACCAGGAAGGCAGTATAGCACAAAGACAATTAGTGACTCTATAGCATCTTACTACGCTGATGGACAGTGACTGTAATGGGGTATGTGGTGGGGACTTGATAATGGGGGGAAATGTTGTAACCACAATGTTGCTCATGTGAAAACTGAGCATAAGATTGTATATCAATGGTACCTTAATAAAAAAAAAAGGTACAAACCTTCAGTTGTAAAATAGACATAGGGATGTAATGCACAGCACAGGGAATATAGTTAATAATATTGTAACAACTTTGTACGGTGACTGATGGCGGCTCCATTTATCGTGGTGAGCATTTTGTAATGTACATAAATGTTGAATCACTGTTGTACACCTAAAACTAATATAATATTGTATATCAACTATAATGAAACAATAATAATCTTTCACACACACACAAAAAGAATGCGTTGCCTTATTTGGCAAACATTTCACAATACATACGTGTGTTAAATCATCGCAGTGTGTGTCTTAAAGTTGCGCAATGTTACATGTCAGTTATATCATAAAGCTGGAAGAAAAAAGAGTGCCTAAGCGACGTGATCGGGAAGTCAGATAGAAGCATGAAGTCTCATTTTTTCACTTACCAGCTGTTGATCTTCAGAACATGATCTTAATTCTTTTACATCTCCATTTCCTTATCTATAAAAAAATAAAATAATTATTGGCTACTTCATGAGCTGTTCTTGAGAAATAAATGGTGCCATGCACCACGCATGCTCCTCAGCCCAGAGAAGATGTCCAATAGGTAATATATCTTATTTGATTTTTACAGTTTAAAAAAAATATCACTTTGGCACTTAATAGCTGTGTGACGTTGAGCAAGTCAACCTCCCCAGGTTCCATTTTCCTACATCTAGAATGGATATTATAGTATCGCCTGCCTAAGTTTATCCGAATCAATTTTTGTTCAAACTATGATCGTTTTGAGAATGAAAAAAGGAATTAAAGTAATTCAATTCATAAAAATGTTGAAGTACTCACTAAAATTTGTTTCATTTATATAGGCAGGCCCAGAAAAATAATTCCATACAAAAGTAGTTATAAAAGTAAAATTATTTCTAAAAAATATAAATAACATGTATCTGTGTTCTTAAAGACGAATTAAGCTTTTTTTCTTTTCATTCTAATATTACCTAGAATCATGTTCAGAATTACATTTTTTGGTCAATAAGGTTAAAATTCTTGATACCTCAAATTGACTTTTCTATGTAGAACATAACATTTGAGAAAACATTCCATCTACAGGTGCTAAGAGATATGGTATGTCCAGAGAAAATTCTGCTAAATGCATGCCAGTCTGAATTTTATTTTTTCATATTTAAATATGGAAATAATTTCAGCTCAAATATATTTTGCAGCCAAAGTAACAATGTTCAACAAATATTTACAATTAAAACGTCACTAAATTGACTCTTAATTATTTTTTTAATGTTTCACCAAATTTGGATTCTCCAAAATCATTTCTCCTTTCCATTTCATTTTATTATGATACAAATTATAAATTGATACAAGAAAAACCAAAAGCTCCATCAGAAGATTCTTCCCACACAGATGAGATATACCAAAATGCGCTTGTAGGATTTTAAAAATAAATTATGAATACATTTCCATTCTCATCAGTTAATTTGTTCAACTGTTTCTTTTGTAGGGATAAATTTCAGTGTCTTCCTGTTCACAAGCTTTGTTTTCAATAACTGGAGTTGCCTCCAAAGCTTCAAACGTTGAAACTCTACTGTTACACTATGATTAACACTTCCAGTTTTTTTTTCAACAACATGAAATACTAGAGAACTTGGTTACCAAAAAAATCAATAGAACTGTAGGACAATTAGAAAGATTTACAAAGCATTCATTATAGCCTCAAACATATCTATTATTTCATTTATAATGGGTCATAAGAAGAGAAAATAAATGATGTATGTGGATGTTCAATACCAGCTCTTTCACAAAAATTTCATAGTCAGTTCTCTGTGCATGTATAGAATATCTATAAATTGGGGTAATTATATCCTATATTTCAAAAATAGATAGTGTAGCTTATTTGAATGATAAATTATGCATGTACCATAACAAATTTCCTGTACATGTCTGCTCCACACGTTTCTTAATTTATGAGGAAACCATTTTTTTTACCATACATTATTATACAAAATTTGTAGTCATACTAGTTCCATAAAAACAAATATATCTTCAGTGCTTTTACAAATAAATGAACAAAGGTGTTTAAAATGTTGCCAAATGTTTCCCTTTCAAGATAAGGAACTTTTGAAAGTTTTACTTAAATTCCACTACTGAAGGGTAATTACTTTTTCTATTTGAAATTTGATGACTGATATAAATGTATATGAGCTGCTTCTACTATGGAAATAATACACGTGTACATTTAAACATGAATGAAATTCTTCTATAAAGCAATATGTTAAAATTAAAAGCTACCACTTCACTCTTCATAGGTATACAGGAAATTAACTCAGTCATCCACAGCAAAATTAATTTACAACAATCATGTGATCCAGATGAGGATACATGCTTCACAGGGTGACAAATTAGTGACCTTCTGTAACTGTATGTGTTGAATCATCATCTTTTGACCCAGCATTTGTAAACTAATATTAAATTGGGGATTATTTTTATTTTGGTATAATATACATAACATAGACTTTACCATTGTAAACATTTTTAGGTGTACGATTCAGCGACATTGAAGATATTCACGACATTTGCATACATAATTACTAACCAATTCCAGAGCTTTTTCATCATCCCAAACAGAAAGTCTGTGCCCATGAAACAATAAATTGCTATTTCCCCTCCTTCTAGCATCTGGTACCTTAAAGGTACTTCATATAAGTGAAGTCATACAACATCCATCATTTTATGTCTGGTTTACTTCACTTAGCATAGCATATTCAGGTTTCACCCATACTGTGAATGTATCTGAATTTCATTCCATTTTAAGGAAGAATAATATTCACTAGGATTCATTTTTAAAGTAATTACTGATGCTTCTGCTTTGTATATGATCTTATGGTCAAAGATATCACCTATAATGGATGGAAATGTCAACAAATATTTGTGCAAGTTACATTTCATCACCAACTTTACTGAGAAATGGAAATTCAGAACTCAATTTTTCACAATACATGTACTTTCATCTTCCTGGGAGTGTATGTGTGTGTGTGTACATGCATGTGTGTATTTAGATCATTGAATCCAGAATGACCTACTGCCATAAAAAAACAAGTTACCAAGGATAAAATAGGTAAAAATTTGTAAATTCAGATCATTCTGTGAGTGAAAAATTCATTATTACGGGAAGAACAAACCACTCAGATAATTAGAATTTACGGTAATTTTCACAAAAATCCTATTCTGTATTTTTCATAACATATTATTTACATGTTTTTAAATAATAATGAGCAACTATAATAGTAAACAATAAATCATTTTAAATAGGATTATAATAAATTTTTACAGGTTTTCTGTTTAAAAAACTATAATAAATACTTGGTTTTATTATTATAAATCAACATATTGTGATAAGATTATATAGTTCAATTATACATAAAAGTAATCTCTACATATAGACATTTGAGAATAGAAAACCTTAAATTAAGGTAATAATAATAAAAATATATAAATCATTCAGAAGTTGAAAGATACTGCCAGAAATACTTAAAATTCAAATTTGTTATTCTATTCTAGCTTTATTTAGATATACTGACATATGACACTGTATAAGTTTAAGATGTACAACACATTGATTTGACATACATTTATGTTGTGAAATGATTACCACAATAAGGTTAATTACTATAGCCATCACCTCAGTTATCATTTTTAAAATTTGCTCTCTTAGCAGTTTTCAAGTACAGTATTGTTAACCACAGTCACCATGCTGTACGATATATCCCCAGAACTTATTCACCTTATAACAGGAAGTTTGTACTTTGACCACTTGTACCCATTTGCCACACCCCCTGACCACTGGCTACTCCCTCTGATCGTGAGTTTCAGTAGTTAAATTTCCACATGTAAGTGAGATCATACAGCAATTGTCTTTCTCTGTTTGACTTATTTCAGTTAGCATAATGTTCTAAAGTTTCATCCACATTGTTAGGAAGATAACAAGATTTTTTTATGGCTGAATAATATTCCTGTGTGTGTGTGTGTGTGTGTGTGTGTGTGTGTGTGTGTGTGTGTGTTATATTTTCTTTATTCATTCATCCATCAGTGGACACTTAGGTTCTTGCCATGTCTTGGCTGTTATAAATAATGCTGCAATGAACTTGGGGGTGCAGATATCTTTTCAAGATAGTGATTTCATTTCCCTCAGATACATATCCAGAAAAGAGATTGTTGGATCAGGTGGTAGTTTTATTCTTAATTTTTGGAGGAACCACTGTAGCGTTTTCCCTAATGGCTGCATCATTTTACATTCCACAAGTAATGCACAGGGTCCTAATTTCTCCACCTCCTGGCCAACAGTGGTTCTTTTCTTTATTTGTTTGCATTTCTTGTTTCAAATTATAGCCATTCTATTGAGTGTGAAGTATTATCTCACTGTGAATTCCACTTGTATTTCCTAATGGC
Source organism: Smutsia gigantea (assembly GCA_032199065.1). Taxonomy (NCBI): domain Eukaryota; kingdom Metazoa; phylum Chordata; class Mammalia; order Pholidota; family Manidae; genus Smutsia; species Smutsia gigantea. Next base: position 46,969 of record JAVSCE010004778.1, read on the forward strand.
TACTTATGAGTATCTTTTCTTTAGGGGTTTTTATATATAAGATCATGTCATTTGTAAACAGAGTCAATTTTACTTCTTTTTTTACACTTTGGGTGTTTTATTTCTTTTCCTTGCCTGACTGCTCTGGCTAGAATTTCCATTACCATGTTGAATAGGAATAATGATAGTAGGCTCCCTTGTTTTATTACTAATCTTAGAGGAAAAGCCTTTAACCACTCGCTGTTGACTATGATGTTCACTCTGGGTCTGTATGTAGCACAGGGCCTGTGCTATGTTGGAGTATGTTCCATCTATCTTCAATATGCTGGGAATTTTTAACATTAAAGAATGCTGAATTTTTCAAATGCTTTTGCTGCATCTACTGAGGTGATCAAATTTTTACCTTCCATTCTGTTAATGTGATGTATCACACTTATTGATTTGCATATGTTGAACCATACTTGTATCCTAGGCATTAATCCCACTCGATATAGAATATGATCCTTTTAATGTGCTGTTTAATTCAATTTACTAGTGTTTTATTGATAATTTTCACTTCTGTATTTATCACAGATATTGGTATGGAATGTTATTTTCCTATAAAATCCTAGCCTGGTTTTGGTATCAGGGTAATATTGGCCTTAAAACATGAGTTTGAAATATTCCCTCCTCTTTTATTTTTTGGAAGAGTTTGAAAAGGATTGGCATTAATTTTTTTTAATGTTAGAATTGACCACTGAAGCTATCCGATCCTGGAATTTTCTGTGTTGGGAGAGTTTTTACTAGTGATACAATGTCCTTATTAGTTATTGGTCTGTTCAGATTTTCTGTTTCTTCATGATGTAGTCTAGGTAGGTTGTTTTGAGAATTTATCCATTTATTTTGGGTTGTCCAGCTTGTGTGTGTGTGGTATAAAATTGCTCATATTAGTCTCTTTTGATCCTTTGTATTTCTGTGGTATCAGTTGCAATATCTCCTTTTGCATTTATAATTTTATTTATTTGATTATACTCTCTTCTTTTTTCTTGGTTACTCTAGCTAAAGGTTCATAAAGTTTGCTTATCTTTTCAAAGAACCAACCCTTGCTTTGTTAATATTTTCTATTGTTTTCCTGTTCTCCATTTGTTTATTTCTGCTCAGATCTTTTGTATTTCCTTCCTTCTGCTAACACTATATTCAGATATTCTTTTTCTACTTCATTGTAGTGTTAGACTGTTTACTTAAAATTGTTCTTTTTCTTGATATATGCATTTACAGATGTAAAACTTTCCTCTTAGAACTTATACTGTAAGTTTTGCTATATTTCCATGTTCATTTGTCTGAAGATAATTCTTATTCCCTTTTTCACTTATTCTCTGATTTTATTGGTTGTTCCAATGAGTGTGTTAATTTCCATGTATTTGGGAATTTTCCAGTTTCCTCCCTGTTAGTGATTTCTATGTTCATACCATTGTTGTCGGAATGGATACCTTGTAAGTTATATCCTCCTGAATTGTTGAGACTTGTTTTGTGATGTAACAGCTGATCAATTTAGAAAATTTTCCATGTGAATTTTGCTGATGTTGGAAGGAGTGTTCCTTATATCTATTAGGGCCCTGTGGTCTACAGCACTGTTCAAATCCGCTCTTTCCTTATTGATACTCTGACAGGATGATGCATCTATTGTTGAGAGGGGGTTATTAAGGTCCCAACTATTATTGTATTGATGTTTATTTCTCCTTTTACTTCTGTTAACATTTGCCTTTTAAGTTTAGGCACTCAATATTGGGAGCATAAATATTTGTAATCATTTTATCTTCTGGAGGAATTGATCATTTTATCATTATACAATGATCTTTTTTTGTCACTGTGGCCATTTTCAGCTTAAAGTCTACTTTCTCTGACATAAGTATGACTGCCCCTGCTTTCTTTTGGTTACCATTTGCCTAAAATATCCTTTCCATCCCTTCACTCTGAACCTGTGTTGAGTCACTTGTAGGCAGCATATTATTAGATCTTGTTTTTTAATTTATTCAGCCATTTGTTGTCTTTTGATTAGAAATTTACCTGTTTATATTTTAAGTAATTATTGATAGGTAACAACTTGTTTCCATTGTCTTAGTTGTTTTCTGACTGTTCTGTAGATCTTGTTACTAGCTTCCTCTCTTGTTCTCATCCTTTGTGATCTGATGGCTTTTTGTGTTATGTTTTGACTTGATTACTTTATCCCAATATTTTGTGAATATCCTACAGATTTTTTTTTTCATGGTTACCATGGGGCTTAAATTAAATATTATAATTTTAACATCTCTTTTAAGCTGATAATGATTTAACTTCTGTAGCATACAGAAACTTCATATTTTTACTTCTTTCCCTCCAGTCACATTTTAGGTTATTGATGTTACAATTTTTTTAATATTGTGTATAAAATAACAAATTATTGCAGTTATAATTATTTTTGTTTCTACTTTTAAATTAGAGCTGTAAGTGATTTATGCACAATTAGTACAATATTAGAGACTCTAACATAACTATATATTTACTTTTTCTGATGAGTTCTATATATTTATATGTTTTTCCAATGTTAATTAGTATCCTCTTAATTCAGTTAGTAAAATACTCTTTAGCATTTCTTATATGGCAGGTGCCTCAGTTTTTGTTTGTTCTCTCCATTTTGCTTGTTTGTTGTTTTTTTTTCTTTCCTTCATTTCTGAAGGACACCATTGCTGAGTATAATATTCTTGGATGACAGGGTTATTTTCCTCAATATTTTAAATACATCATCCCACTGGTATAATGGGGTGCCAAAAATATGATACGCTACTTTTGTCTTGCTGTTTTCAAGTTTTTCTCTCTTGATTTGACTTTTAACAATTTAAATGTGTTTTGGTTTAGTCATGTTAGGGCTCAACGTACTTGTGGTCTTTTAAGTCACATGAATCTGGATGTCCATTTATTTCCCCAAGTTTCAGAAGTTCTCGGCCATTATTTCTTTCAGTACATTCTCTGTTTCTTTTCCTTCTGGGATTCCCATAATGCAGAAGTTTATTTTATTTTGGGGGGGGTCCCATAAATCCTATGACTTTTTTCAGTTTTTCATTCTTTTTCCTTTTTTGCTCCCAACCAGATCTAATTTTTTTTCTGCTTTGAGTCTGCTGTTGAAGCCCTCTATTGAATTATCAGTCAACACTGTATTCTTCAGCTCTAACATTTTTCCCTTAGTTTGATGGTTTCTCTTTGGTGAATCTCTCATTTGTTTATGCATGCTTTTCCTAAGTTTGTCTAGTTGTCTGTGAATGTATCCTTGTAGTTTCCTGAACTTCTTTAAGAGGATTATTCTGAATTCTTGGACAGTTCAATGATCTCCCTTTCTTTAAGGTAAATTATAAGAGCTTTATTAGTTTATATTGATAGCATCAGGTTTATTTGATTTTTCATCATCCTTGTATCCTTATTTTGGAATCTGTGCATTTCAAAAAATAGTCTCCTCTTCTAGACTTTACATTCCAGCATGAAAAAAGACCTTTACCAGGCAGCTCTGCTGAGGATACTGGAAGGGTCAACTTGTAGCATCTGCAGGCAAATAGAGCTTGCTATTGGGTCTGAAGTTGGGCAAAGACTCTGCCCCTGCTCTTAGGTTGGGCAGGGAAGGTTACCATTGGCTGGGCTCTGCAGTTGAGTAGGCCTCCTAGGTGGGTTCCATGTTCAGGTAGAGCCACAGAGTATGCTCCCTGATTGGGCAGGGCTGCTGGCTATTTTCCACATTTAGATGGTGCCATTTACTGGATTGTGCAATCACCTCTGGTTTGATAGGTTGACAGGCTGTGCTTCCTAGCAGGGCATAGCTTTTGGTTGGATTTTGCAATAGGTGTTTTTTCATGGTGCTCTGCTATTGGGTAGAGTCACTGGCAGGACTCCCTGCCTGGATGAGGCCATAGGCTTTTCAAAAAGTTGTCAGGGCCATAAGCTCTATTATACTGCTGGGTAGGGTTGTAGACACTAGGCTCCTAGGTTCCTCAGAGTCGCTCTTCAGGTTCCCTGGCTATGCAGCCCAGAGTCTATGCTCAACAGTCGGGCAGGGCTGAAGGGTTAGCATTCTGCCTGGACAAGCCATAACATATCTTCCATAGCCACAGGGTGCTACAGTCTTGATTCCTGGACCAGTGGGTCTGAATACTATGCTCTGCTGTTGGTCAGAGCTATGAATTTGTTTTCCTGCCCAGGCAGGCCTGTGGAATGTGCTCCAAAGCCAGTACGGCCCGATGGCCCAAACCAGGCTGAATTGCCAACTGAGCCCCCTGACTTGACGGGGCTGCTGGCTCAACTCTGCTTATCTACAGAGCTGCTGGCTGGGATCTCTGCTCAGGTGCTGCTGCTGCAAGCAGGAATGCAGTCTGCCAATATGTAAATGTTGTTTGCTATAAGCCCCATCCTCCTTATTTGTCTCTAAACCCCAGTAGTTGAGCTTCACAGATTCTCCCAGTGATCCCTGGAAGGTAGAACCCTAGTGAGTCTCCTGGGATACCCCAGGTGCTAGGGAAGCTGGACATCCACTGGAGAAACCACAGGCCCAGGAGGCCTGCTCAGTATGGCCCTGTGCCTCTCCACACAAAGGAGGGGTGATGTGATCAGAGTGAAACCACCCCCCTTACCACTCTCGGCCAGTCCTTCTCAGTCTCTGGTGCAGAGGAGTGCTTCAGCCTTGCCACTAGATCCTGCGATTCCACAGTGGTTTCCTGTCTATGCATAGCAGCTAATTGTTCTTGTTAAGGGGACTGACGTGAGGAACAACCTATGTCACCATCTTGACAATGTCATCCCTTTGTTATTATTCTTAAAATTAAATTTTAAAATACACAAAGCATTAATTCTTTGATTGTCTTGATCTTTGTTTCATTAAAAAAAAAATTCCAGACATAGAGTATCTTCTTTCATTTGTATTTTCCTTGACTGAGTTTTTAATAGTGGTTCCGAAAGCATCTTTAAGTTGAGTATTAGAGTACCTGTTGTTTCATATAAGCTTATTTTCTTAGAATGAAAAGATCATTTCTCCTTGCTCTGATTTTGGTTTCACCTTAGAAGTTAATATTGCTTTTGCTAATTCAGATTTTAAATCAATTTCTGGTTTCATTTAGATATTCCACACAACATTCACATCTTTTTATTTGCAAGTCTTCCTTTAAAGCATTTATTTTAAAAAATTGTGACCTATAGTGCATGTTCAAACCCTAAGAAATGATAGTGAAGATGACTGAGGTGTATTCGAGTACCAAAATATTCAGAGAGCCCAGCAAGGCAGCAGCGCCTCACAGAATCACATGTCAAACTTGCCAATTTATGACTTTTCTTCATAATGTGTTGTTTCTTGGAATGACACTTATCGTGTCTTGGAACACCACTCATAAGTTTTGTGCAATGTATTTTACAGCTTTATATAATATGTAAACTTACCTAAAACCATTCTTTTTTTACAACCGTAGTTTACCATCCTCAACAAACAGGGCCAAGAACATGAACTGATAGACTGGCAGCAACTATAAACATGATTAACGACAGAGTGACCGTCATGCTCCTGTCCCTCTTCCTTCAGGCTGGATGATCGCCTTTCTAGTATCCCGAATAGTTGATCTTTAACTTCCCCATTTCTCACATTCCATGACAGTCCAATGACCCATGCCAGCTAATATATTCCACAAAGACACAAAAGTGAACATTACTGAGTTTGCCATCCTTCTGAAACAAAGGACAGGATTAAACATTTGACTATGTATTGATTCACTTTCAGGGTAGTTAAACCTCAGAAAAATTTGCCTAGGGAGGTTATACATTAGTCTTTCTTGGACGTTTGAAAGATTGGATTAGGTCACCATTTGAATGCTTCTATACTGCATCAGGAAAGAAAATCGGATGACCTTGGAACCACTAGGAGTCTTAAAATATGGTTAAGGTTTTGATGCCAGGGATTCACCCATTAAGCCATTGCCACTGTCTGTAAGCATTATGATACTTTGAGTCTGGCATGAGCCTCTGTACTGTTTGTGGCTTAGTTACTATGGTAAAAAGATGGTTAAATTAAGCTGTCATCCAAATATTAACATATGCACCTACTTGGCTTAGGTTTTATTATTATTATTATTCATGCAATTACAATTTGTGTCTATAGAAAATTTGGCCATTATTTTTAAATTATTATTTCAGAAAAGTAAGTTATCAATATTAACATTGTGATAGAACTGAAGGTAATTCATAAAATGTACAGAAATATAACTAAATCCAAATGGGCATATCAGTCCATAAGGAGAAACACATTTTCACGTTCTTGATATGCTTGGCCTCTATACCACACCACTAATTACTTCTCAGCTCAAATGGGCAAATCGTTAGCAATTTGCTTGGCAATAGGTGAAAAGACATGTTTCTTTTCTTCTTTCCCTGTGGAAAATTGTCTGCATTGTACTGCAATGCTGAGCAAGTTATTCTTAGCAGCATGTCTCCTTTGACAATTTATGGCAGCTTGGGGAATATTAAATGTAAGATTAATAAATAATTACAACTATGTGTCCTATCTTCAACTCCATAGTCAAAAGGAGTTTTGACTGTGTGAGGCATTTGAGAAGAGTTCTGAAAACAATATATTTATATTTAGTTCAGAGTTAAAGTAAAAATATTTACATATTCCATGCATATTTTACATATAGAATTATTTTAACCATTATCAGTATACAACTACCTCCAGGAAGAAATGCAGTAAAGAATTTAACAGCAGGAAAACATAGTAAACAATAATTTAGAACAGAAGGTAAAGAGCATCATAGACTTGGAGAATCTGAAATTAGAGAAAGAATTTTTAATTAGGTAGAATGTAATCACTCAGCTGGAATTTGTCTACATTACCAGAATAGGAGCATTTTGTTATTGTTGCGGAAAGTGCTTTCAGATATTTCATTAACAAACCAAGCAGCAAATTCCATTTTGGTCTTATTCACTGCCTGTCTTTATACCTAAGAGTACAATGCAGTATGAGCTTAGCTTATCTGTCATTGTGCAGGGATATGGTATTGGAATGATTACATCATTTGCAGCATGTATAACCATGGTGAGCCTAGGTCTTAGGTCCAGAATTTTCTGGGAAAGTTCCAAATTCCTACTTGATCAATTCTCTGTGTTATCTTTATGCTCCAAAGTTATGATGACTATGACTATGAAACAAAAAAACTGTGGCTGGATAAGAGAACACTTCTAGTTTAAGCTCTACCGATCCGTGTGTGCCCAAAAATGTTTCTTAGGCAATTTGGGTTGCAGTCCCTACGCCCCTTGATATGCAAAAACATGAATGCTAACATGCCAAACTGCCTCTCATTCCACAGCTTAACTAGAATAGAGCAGCGATGGTAAGGCAGTTAACAGGCTGGCACCAGTGTGCTTGGGTTTGAATCCCAGTTGTGTGTGATCATGGGCAAACTGTTTACTCTATGCCTCAGCTTCTTCATCTGTAAAGTAGACTTGATGGTAATGCTAATTTCTCATGTAGTTGTTTATGAGGTTTTGATGAGTTGATATACATAAAGTACCTAAAACAGCACAGAATAGAAACGAGATTTATGTATTGGTTAAACAAGCACATGTGAGAAAGGACAGCACATGAGCTCAAATTCACTATCATTTCAGTTACTCAGCTGCTGTGTCCTCTTTGTCCTCCAGCTCATGACACCCTAAGAAATGGTTTTGTTCTGTTTAACTATGAGAAAACAGATTAGAGAGGTTAAGATAATTACCCACAGTCTCACTAGTCAGTAGTATCCAATATTTAAACCTTTACAGGTCTGATTTCAAATCTTTATACTCTGGTTCCTCAGGATCTCCAGAGATTTTGCAGGCTGATTATTTTCTTATTATAATGTCTTGGTCCCAAGTTCATTGTCTTCAAGATTATGTAACAAGCACGATTTTTGGACAGAGTGTGATTGGAAAACTATGTCTCTGGTTTACTTTCTCATAGTAAAGAATAACAGCTAAAGAACCAGATTCTAGAGTGAGACTTGCTGTATTCATAACATCAGCTCTGCCACTATTGGGTGACCTTAGGCGTCACCTCCCTGTGTCTCAGATTCCTCTTCCGTCAGATGGGAATAATAGTACTTAATTCAGAGGGTTATTTAAATAATAACTTAATTAATAAAAATAAAGCATTAGAATAGCACCTGGCACATAGAAAGTACTATAGAAATGCTTCTTGTTAATATACTTTCTATTACAACTACTACTACTATTTGGGAGAGCTGGGATGGTTGGACAAGAGGCATTTAATGGCACTACACTTAGAATACTCAGCTTAGAATACACAGTGCTGAGGATTCTATAGGCCCAACTAACAATAAATAAAAATGTTGAGAGGAGGCAAAGCCTTCCATAGAAACTACCTGCTAAAGAGTAAGTATATAATACTAGTCTTGGAGCAGGTACATAAACAAAACACAAAGACTTGGTGGAAGAGGTCCGACTGAGCTGGACGAATGAGGACAGCATCACTTACAGGAAGAGATGAAGCCTGGGACACAGGCATTCCCTTAGCTTCAAAGCCCGTGGTAATCAGTGAGCTAGGAAGAAAAGCATTCTGATTTCAAAACTCTTGTATAGCTTTGAAAGTTTGTTGTATGTATGTAAACAGTATATAGCTTCTCATACAGAATTAGCCTTAGCTTTTATGCATATTCATAGAATCCTAAATATAAAAATTATTTCAGGTATTATAAAAGAGAGTTACCTGAACTGGCCAGACCCCACTTAGCTGTTAGATTTGAGATTCTGGTACTCAGAGTGTACAAAATAAGTATCACTTGTTAAATTCAGTTAAACTATAAAAATAAGTGTCTCTTAATTATCACTTACAATATTCTCTCATAATTAGGTTTATTTCTAGGAAGCTCTTCTTAGGTTTTTCTTGATAGGGTTTAGTTTCCCATTCGCTTTTTCCTTTGTTTTCAACAGAGAGCAAAGCTTGGACAGATTTGTTGAGAGACTCAGTGAATGGATCACTAAGAGGATTGAAGATTTTAATAGACTCTTCTCTAGCCTTCCCACGCAGCTAGCTATTTCCTAAAACCCGAAGTTTGAAGGATTTAAAATAGAACTTTAAATATTATAGAGCTGCATCATCAAAGGGTTTTAAGCCTGCCACTGGATGAAGGACAGAAAGAAAGGACCATCTGATCTAATGCCATGAATTCCTAGTACTGAAGGATGATCGCCCTGGAGCAGAACAGAGGAAAATAGGAAAGGAAATGTTTAATTGAACCAAAATAGGCTACTATGACATATATGGAAGTCAAAGCTTTAAAATGACAACTTAAAACGGAGGGTAAAGGAAGCAGAGTCGATGTCAGCTTGTCTTTCCTGGAGGCTGCTGACTTCTCTAGGGCAATGGCTCTCAGGTGCTAGAAGAAGTGTCACTCCATAATGGTGTTTTCAAAGGTCTCCTACAAAGTGAGAACAAAGTGGTGAGTTTTTTCATTAAGAGTAATTTTATTTTTATTCAAACGATTATTTCTTACTCTGGGAATGTGTTCTACATACATTTTTGTATTAAAATATCCTTTATTTGGGAGAGATGGTGATAACATACAGTAGTTTATTTTTTTCACTTCAATCCCCTTACTGATCAAAATTAAAGGTCAACAACGCTAAAGTCCCCCAAATCAAAAAAAAACAATCTGATCTGTAACAAACTGAAGTCTGAGACCTAACAATCTAAGTCAGGTGTCTTTCAAAGGGTGGAGTAGAATTTCCTTGGAAACAGTTTCAAAATAGACACTTCCCCTCCAATACTATGAGCTCTCATGAGAGTGGCAGGTTGGGGAAGAGAAATGTGTTTTTGTATAAGATTCTGATGCAGACCCTAATTGGCATCCACAGTTCTCAGGGGAAAATGGTCAACAAACACCCTTGGAAATCTCATATCTTCTTTACTTTTGTATTTTTCTTGAATTTATTCACCTCTGTGGACAGGAGACAAATAGTTTACAATGGATTTTCCTAAATAAGGAGAATAACATTTCAGGAAACAAATATCTATGCTCCACATAAAAAAGATCTTCAAAGGGGAAGCTTCAAGCAAATGACAATTCTTTCCATAAAGAAATCATAATATGAAGACTCTAAGGATGTAACAAATGGATTCTTGACTGTGATAGCAAGCTAAAAAAAGTCCTTGAGCTAATTTTAATGGAAAAAGTTTCTTCATACAACATAATAAGTAGACATACTCTATAAAAATCTATGGCTTCAGCTCTAAAAAGCTACACGGGGGAATGATAAAGCAAACACCCGCACTGTGCAAGGTGGGTGAAAGCATAAAAGTAAACCCAGATTTCTTTAACACCATGAAGCAAAATAAAATGTTTAAGATAGGGAGTTCCACCTCTGTCCTTGAAGGGATCAGTCTAGTATAATCCTTTTGTTCCAATCTAGAGTATTTCCTCATTGGCCTACATATTTTTTAAAAATTTACCTATTTAGCCACTGACTTCCATGAAAGGTTGTGCTTCCTCATAATGTTACTGTAGCTGATGCTACACCGTTTCTCTCCCCTTAGCCCACAGTAATACCAGCATAAAATGTGTCTCAGCTCTTCTTGTGCAAATCCTACTCATTCTATAATGCCCATTTTGTTTATGCAAACACTGAATACTTAGCATGTGTCAGACACTTGCTAGGCCCTAAAAGGCCATGAAAGACGGCTACAGCCTTTCAGCAGATTTGTGTGTTAGGTATGGAAGATGGCCTGGAAGAAGTCTTGAAACAGGGAGATTCATTAGGATGCTATTGTAATAGTCAATGCAAATTTTCATGAACCCCATTCCAGATCTATCAAGTCACAAACTACAGGCCCCATCCCAGCAGTCTGCGCGGTAGCAAGCCTGCAGGTGAGGTGGATGCACACTAACCGTGAGCTGCTGAAGGAGAAGGGTGGTGGGATATGAGATCAGGGGCAGCGGCTGTGGGGAGCACAGAGCACATTTTCCAGATACTACTGAGTCAAAAGACATGATGACTAATTAGGCAATGAGGAAGAAGTGAAATAACATTTTGAGCTAATTTTAATGGAAATAATTTGTGTGACTGATGCCTAGCAGAGCTTCTCAGAGATAGAAAAGTATAAGACGACATTGGGTTTGGGGTTATCAGGTGGAAAATAAAGGCTTGTTTCATATTGGGATGTGTCATATCTGAAATTTTGGACATTCAGATGGTGATGTCCAGAAAGATAGTGCGATAGAGAGACATGAACATAGGAAAGAGGATTAAGCTAAAAGTGATCTTAGTGCTTAGGTGAAGAGCTAAGAAATAAAACGGGAATAGAGGAAGTCACTCATGGTGAGTATGAGAACTGTAGGAAACTAAAGATGGAATCGGGAAGGCACCACCATTTAAACATTTAAAGAATAAATGATGCAGAACCTAGGAGAGGAAAAAAGTAATCATGGTGTTTTAGACATTCAATAAGGCAACAGTTTCAAGAAAGAGTAATTAATCAACAGGTTTAAACGTCACAAATAAATTAAGATAAGGAGAGAAATATATACATTCAGTTCAGAAATGAAAACAGTTTTGACTTTACTAAGAAAAATTCTGATGGTGAAGAAATGAGATTACAGTAGGAGAAAAAAGTGAATGAATGAGGACTTCTGGTTTCAGCCCCAAGGTATAAAAAACTTAGAATCATCACTGTAATCCTTACAACAAAAAAAAAGTTGGACAAACTGAAAATAAATGACTTCTCTTGGACTCACCATAGAACTGAGATTTCAGGGCAAACCATTACCCCAAAATCTGAAGAGAAAAATCATTCAGGAAGAAAGAGGCCAGATTTGTTTACCTGACACAGAAGCCATTGGAGCCATACACTGATAGGAACACTTAAAAAGTAATTTTGCAAATTGCTGAAGGATGAATATGGTGTATGTAGCCTGAATAAGAGAAACTCCTAGGAACCTCCATAATGTTATAGGCACTCTTTCTAGGTGATGATCCAATTAAGATCCCTCCTTGAATTGGTTGTGGAGTGTTTTGATCACTTCCTCTTCTCCCATTGGTGAGGGAAGGACTCTACTGTAGGATTCCAGGGATGGCCAAACACACACCAGTGGATAATGGACATATGAGCGGGACAGCAGTTATTAGTCACATATTCCCACAATCCACGAGAGGAGGACACCACACACTATTCAGGAATACATGAGGGTTTCGCTAGGGAACAGAAGCTGATTAGAATCTATAGGATTGCTAGGAGCTCAAGGCTCAACTGACCTTGGAGCCAAAGACTGAGTCACTGTCTCAGTCCTGTTGGGTGTTGTACTTCAGATCTACTCCACAGCACAGGGTAAACAAGAAAAGACTGCTGGTTAGGTGCATCCATTAATGCTCCAGGCATTTCCCAAAGGTGTCTCTCATGACTCCTTTAACTCAGGTGGATTGCTCTACCTCCCTTACCCTTCTTCCCAACTAACCTGTACCTCAGTCAACTACATCCTAGTCCCATCTGCCCCTGTATTTTACCTTGAAGTCTTCTTTGATTATTTTAGCAGTTCATATCTCTCTTCTGTTGAGAGCATTGTGAGTAGGGAAAAAATTTCCTAGGTTTCCTTGAAGTCTCTGCATTAGTAGTCTTTAAGATTTGTTAAATTGAAAATAATTTGAAATTATTTGGGGATAATTACCAATAACCTATTTGGAAACAAAATCTTTTTTAAAATATTAGTGATAGCTGTATGTGTCAAATCTCATTTCTAATTGGGTTCTGCTACCAAGGAACTGGATGACGCTGGACATGTGATTGATTTCTGCGGGCCTCCACTTCTCATCCGTAAAATGAATAGAATGGCTTAGATACTTGAAAAAAGTAGTGATTTTTTTCCCCCAATTCTAAGTGAAAAAAGCGACTATTTGCTAATAGTTTAAATGCCAAAATAGGTAGATAGCAACCAGAAAGAAGAGAATCAGGTTCATTTATTTCTGTATATGACACTGCAGTTTCATGGCACAGAGAATAGGATATACATTACTCTGTATTTGAATGTTCTTCTAAAAATCAATTTTAATAAAAGTTTTGTTCTAGAATTTGATGTTGAAAGAGAAAACAATTTCTAAGAAAAGTCAATTTAAAAATATGTGTAGTGATGAAATATCTGTCAAAATCTGCATAATTTCCTACATCTTGTGGAATTGAAAATGACTACTCAAAAACACAAATGCATCAATATTAACTAATTACACCCATGACAAATATCTATTCCGCATACATGAAAAAAAATGATATTTTAATACATCTCATTAATTCTTCAATTTTAGGTCTCTTGTAACTGAATTTAAATGTGCTATCTTTTTTTGCTTGATGATGAAGCTAAAAAGTACCTATGGAGTTAGGTTGTTTTTCTCTGAGAAAAGTTAACCAAGAATGGTAGTAAAAGACAAGGAATTATGTCTATATTAGAAAAGGATTAAAGAAAATCTAGTGAACTCCTTAAAGGAGAGAAAACTAAGCTATAGTGTAGATGAAAGTGGAAGTAGTTGACTTGTTCAAAATGGAACCTAAAGACAGAGATAGAAATAATGGATGTATAACATAAGTGATATTTTTTGTAGTTTATGCTGCCCCACAGTGAAACATGCCATTTAAGGAAGGAAGTCAGCTTTGTTGACTGAGATTCTCAGTTGAGAGTAGTGAGACCAGCTGCCAGAGAGACTTTAAAAGGGATTCTCATAGAAGACAGGAAGTTGTAATTTCCCTTAAAGAAGTCTCTGATTCACGATAAAGTCTATGGCTAGGAGACTAAGTAAAATCTGGTGATTTCATAAAATTATAATATAAACTTTACTTTCTTTCCATCCAGAAATTAACAAATTGCTTCATCCAATAAGTATTTAATAATTATTTACTAAGGAAAAATGAATTCTTTATAAAGGTCTTACAGAGGACTGACACTAACAATATCTAAAATATTCCATCTACTAGGAAAGAAACAAGTACTTTTAAATCTTAGCATTCACTACTTGCCAAACAGTGGTCTAAATGCTACACATTTACTATCTAATTGAAACCTCACAACAACCATTTGATGTACGACACAATCCCCATTTTACAGAAGCAAAACCCTAAGAAATCTACACAATTAATACATGAGAAGGCCAGAATTTGAATACCAATGGTATGATCACAGATTATAATTCCATTCCTAGAGGTGCACCAGTCCTTTCATTTTCTTTTACTAAAGTCATCTTTTCTCCACTGATGTATTTATTCTAACACAGTGAAAGTGAAAAGGGGGCCAGAAAAAATTATCTCAGCATCGGATCACTGTCTGCTAGCTCCTCTGACAACCTTCATTAATCTTTCGGAATCTTCCTCCTAGTTATAGGACTTTTCAATTAACTAGCATGAATACAGAGAAGTGTCTTAACTAAATAAAGTTTATTTATACCTGTAGTGTTACAATGAAGTATGGCAAAATGATCTTTAACATTAATCAACTCTAACTCCAGAAGATAAAATAATCCATCCATTAGGAAAGAAAGAAGTACTTTTTAAAACAAAAGTTATCAGTTCCCTTTGTTTCTAACAAAGAAAACTGAACTGGTAGTTATCTATCTAAAATTCTATTTTAAGGAAATAATCACAATTACCAAATATTTATGTAAAAGATACTATTTATAGTAGTGAAAATTCAAAATTATCTACATGCCCCTGTAGAAGGGTAATGGTTAAATAAGGATTACAGATCTATAAATAATATTTCATTCATCCATTGAAAAATCATGTCTTGAAAAACAGTTTAATATCACCAAAGGTTCTCATTATATAACTTGGGGGGTGTTAAAATCCCAATATATGCAAAAAATTAATTGGGAACATACATCCCAAAATATCACTAGTGATTATATCTTGTATGTAATCAAATATAGGTGATTTCAACACTTTTTTTGTGCTTCTGTTTTCCAAATAACCTACAAAATGCATATTATATATATTACACACATATAATATTCTATATTAAAATAGAATTTCATGGTTGCTTTTTGAATAATAAGATGATATTTACACTTTATACATTGTTCTAGGAATAAGTTGTATGTATGACAACACTTTATACACCAACATATTTTAACATGTCATTTCACTTAATTATTAAAAGAAATCTGTAAGTCTTCTGCTTCTAGCCAAGATCAGATAACATACATAGGATTTACCCACCTGGTTGAAGCAACCAAAACAAATGGATAAAATACATAAAATAATGGTTTTCAAGGTCACAGCAGTAGACATCGGGCAACAAAGGATATTGGTGCATGAGGGACAGGACTGAAGTGAGTAAATCCTTAAATTGTCCTAACTTACTGCCTTGAAAAGTCTCCAAAGTATGACACTGAGTGGGTGGGTAGGATCCCAGGAAGGAGAAAGTGGTTCCCTGAATGAAAACATGTATTTGTGAGTCCAGGGCATCAAAAGAGCTAAAGTCCACAGGACCGAACACTGTAAAGAGAGATACACAAAGCAGCACCCTGTAGGCCTAGAAGGCACAAGGAAACTCCCTAAGACCTAATAAAGAACCACTGTGAAGGTTTCAAAGGGACAGCACCAAAGTTCAACCAGACTGGCAATAATTCCTGTTCCCACCAGCCAAGTCAGAAAACCTCATAATTTATAGGACATTGGATGGAGTACACATAAGAATTTTTCCTCAACAGTGGAGGAAAATTAGTCTTGGACTAATGTTTCTGTACAAAAAAAACCCTTAAAAGCAAAACCAAAAGATAAAACTGTTTCAAGTAATTTTATTGCTCTCTGAAAAAACATACCTAAAGAATATTTACCACAAAACAAAAATATCTAGCACACAATGAGGTAAAATCTACAATATGTGAGTCAAAATTTTAAAAATATAATAATAGGTCTGCAAAGAATCCAGGGAAAAGTACTCATAATAAGGCAAAAAATCAATCAAAACTGACCCAGAACTGACACAAATTCGAGATTTAGAAGATTGAGATGTTTAAACAGCTATAATAACTGTATTCTTATTCAGAAAGTTAAGAAGGGAAATCAAAAAAATTAAATTCAAAGTGAACTTATAGAGATGAAAACTACAGTGTTGAGAAGAAAAATACACTGGATGGGATAATTGGCAGATTAGAACATGAAGCCATAACAACAAACTATCCAAAATGAGATACACAGAGGAAAAAAGAATGAAAAAAGTGAACAATGTCAGTAAGCTGTGGAAAAAATTAATGTGGCCTAATGTGTGTGTGTGTATATATATATATGAGCCCCAAAACAGAGTAGTTATAAAATATTTCCCCAAAAATTATGTCCAAAATTTTCTAAATTTTTTGAAACTATTAACTCACAAATTCACTCAGTTCAATCAACCTCAAACACAAGAAATATGGAGAAAACTACAAAAGGCACAAAATCAGATAAAGAGAAGAGCTTGAGAGTAGATAGAAATTATATACAGAAGAATAAAGAAAAAGATGATCATCAATGTAGAAACAATACCATTTACATTAGAATCCAAAATATAAAATATATTTCAATACAAATCTAACAAAATACACACAAAATTTATATAAAAAAACCTGCAAAACTGACAAAATAAATGAAAGAACTATATAAATGAAGAGAGTCCACATTCATGGATAGGAAGTCTCAATATTGTCAAAATGTCAGTTTTTCCCAACATAATCTATAAATTCAATGCAATCCAAATCAGAATCACAGCAAGTTTTTTTGTGGATATAAACAAACTGATTCCAAAGTTTACGTAGAGAAGCCAAAGATTCAGAATAGCCAACACAATTTTAAAGAGGACCAAATTTGGAGGACTGATACTCTCTGACTTTTAGACTTACCGTAAAACTAAAGTAATCAAGTTAGGATGTTACTGGCAAAAGAATAGACAAAATAGATAAATGGAACATATTAGAGGGTCCAGAAATAGATATATACAAATATTGCCATATTTGTCAACTGTGACATAGAGCCAAAGGCAATGTAATGGAACAAAGACAGTACTTTCAACAAATGATGCCAGACCTGGCTGGACATCCACATTCAAAAGGAAAAAATTAATCTGGATACAGACCTTACACTCTTTGCAAAAGTTAACTCAAATTGGTTCATACACATAAATATAAAATACAAAACTATAAAATTCCAAAAGGATAATGGACAAAATCAAAATGGCCTGGGTATAGCAATGACTCTTAGGTACATGAAAGAAAAACTCTTAGATGCGTGAAAGAAAAAGTTAATAAGGTAGATTTCATTAATATTAAAAAGCTCTGCAATACAAAAGACACTGTCAAAAGAATGAGAGAATACAAGCTACAGACTGGGAGAAAATATTTGCTAAAAACATATCTGATAAAGAACTATCATCTAAAATATACAAATAACTCTCAAAACTCAACAGTAAGAAAGCAAACAACCCAGCTTAACAATGAACAAAAGATCTTAATAGACACCTCACCACAAAAGAAGACATATAACAAAAATATGCTCTACATAATATGTCTTTAGGGAATTGTGAATTTAAAAAATAATGACAGAACAGCCAAGGACACCATCGGCAGAACAAAAAGGCATCCTACAGTACAGGGGAATACATTTGTAAATGACATATCTGACAAGGGGTTAACATGTAAAATATATAAAGAACCCACATGACTCAACACTGAAAAAGCAAATAACCTGATTAAAAAATGGGCAGAGGATCTGAACAGACACTTCTCTAAAGAAGAAATTCAGATGCCCAACAGGCACATGAAAAGATGCTCTGCATCGCTAATTATCAGGGAAATGCAAATTAAAACCACAATGAGATATCACCTCACACCAGTGAGGATGGCCAACATCAAAAAGACTAAGAACAACAAATGTTGGTGAGGATGAGGAGAAAGGAAACTGTCCTACACTGTTGGTGGGAATGTAAATTAGTTTAACTATTGTGGAAAGCAATATGGAGGTTTCTCAAAAAACTAAAAATAGAAATATCATTTGACCCAGGAATTCTACTCCTAGGAATTTTCCCAAAGGAAACAAAATCTCAGATTCAAAAAGACATATGCACCCCTACATTTATCGCAGCACTATTTACAATGGCCAAGATACGGAAGCACCCTAAGTGTCCATTAGTAGATGAATGGATAAAAAAGAGGTGGCACATATACACAACGGAATACTATTCAGCCATAAGAAAGAAAAAAATCCTACCATTTGCAACAACATGGATGGAGCTAGAGGGTATTATGCTCAGTGAAATAAGTCAGGCAGAGAAAGACAAATACCAAATGATTTCCCTCATTTGTGAAGTATAACAAGGAAGCAAAACTGAAGGAACAAAACAGCAACAGACTCACAGACTCCAAGAAGGGACTAGTAGTTACCAAAGCAGAGGGGTGTGGAAGGGTGGATGGGAGGGAGGGGAAGGGGATTGAGGGGTATCATGATTAGTGCACATGGTGTGTGTGGAGTCCCTGGAAGACAGTTTGGCACAGAGAAGACAAGGAGGGACTCCATGGCATCTTACTACACTGATGGACAGTGACTGCAATGGGGTATGGGGGGGACTCGATAATAAGGGTGAATGTATCAACTACACTGTTTTTCTTGTGAAACCTAGTGTATATCAATGATACCTTCATAAAGAAAATAAAAAATAAAATAATGACATACCACAACACACCTAATAGAATGGCTGAAATCAAAAACACTTATAACACCAATGTTGTTGAAAATGTGAAGCAACAGGAGCTCTCATTCACTGTTGTAGAAATGGAAATTGGTACAGCCACTTTGGAAGGCTGTTTGGCAGTTTCCTACAAAATTAAACATCTCTCTGAACTTACTATCCAGCATCTGCCCTCCTTGGTATTTACCTAGAGAAGTTGAAAACATCCACAGAAATAAACGTTTTTAGTAACATTAGATGTTTTTAGTAGTTTTATTCACAATTGCCCAAACTTGGAAGCAACTAAGCTGTTCTTCAGTGGGTAAGACGACAGATAAATTGTGGTAAATCCATACAATTCAGTGATAAAAATGAAATGAGCCATGAAGTCATGCAAAGACAGCAATCCTAACTGCATATTACTAAGTGAAAGAGGACAATCTTCAACAACTACGAAATGTATGATTCCAAATATATGACATTCTGGAAAAGGCTAAAATATGGAGACAGTTAAAAGATCAGTAGTTGTCAGGAATTGGGTGGTGGGGAGAGATGAATAGGCAGAGCACAGAGGATTTACTACGCATACGGTAGTAAAACTGGTCTATATCATACTATAATAGCAGACATATATCATGTATTTGGCACTGCACATAGAATGTGCATCAAGAATATACTGAAATGTAAACTATGGACTTTGGGTGATAAAGATGTAACACGATAGATTCATCATTAACAAATACACCACCCTGTAGGGAATGTTGATAATAGGGAAAACTATGCATGTACCACAGGAGGAAACACATGGGAAGTTCATACCTTATGGTCAGTTTTGCTATGAACCTAAAATTGCTTTAAAAAATAAAGTTTATTTTAAAAATTCCTCCCCCCATAAATATAAAAGCATGCTGATTGGCTTTTGTGTCTCTATAACATACGTTCTGAATTAACTTTAATATGTGATGAAATTCACAAGCTGACAAATCTTCACAACTTAATCCATTTTGGGGTTCAAATCACAGTTATACTTGGGATCCCACTAAATTTCAATAATATATATCTTACATTTATGGTAGTCACCAGACATAACACAAAGGACACACAGGTAAGATTCACTTTAGCCATCAGAACTATTGCCATGCCTAACTTCTCTATAGCCCTAAAATACCCTAGGGTGGGCATGGACACTCTAACCCAACAAGTAACAAATTTATTTAAGTTAAATCTTTAGCACCTACAATTAGCTTGACAAAATGGGACTCCATGCACCCTTCTGGTCAAAAATAATTAATATGGCCCAATATAAATTAAAACAGGGATTTCAAAGATGTAAATACATTATATGAGAACTATTAAGAGAAGAAGTGAAATGCACTCAGTTCAATTCTCAGAATATATAATATTGGGCTCTTAAAAGGCATTCAATCGCCCTATCACCCTCCTTACCAGCCTAGGTACAGAATTTGCAGGTCAAAGGTATATTGGTCAGTGCTTGGCTGCGGGAAACAGAAACTCCAATTGTTTTAAGAGAGACGTATATGATACAGAGTATTAAGAACTTGTAAAGTATTGAAGGAGCTAAAGGATGGGGTCCAGACCTCTGGGAATGACTCAGAACTATGCCACCAAATTAACCCAACAGCAGAATTTCACCTTGGCTACAATCAGGAAGCGAGGAAATCAGGAGGCTACCGCTGGAACTGCTGAGTTGAAGAACAAACTACTGTCACTGTGATTCCAAGATCAGGAAACCACAGCCCCTGATCTACACCTCTCTCTCCATCCTAATGAACTAGTGATTTGATATTCCCTGCTGCTACAAGGAAACAAAAACAAAAACAATGTCTGCATGACTTTGCCTGCGGACCAAACAGAATTTCAGGAAGCGCCCCGTATCACTGCTACTCTCCATATATTGCCCAACTGTATCTACTTGACAGAACCTCATGTGCTTCTGGAGCTCTAATCTGATGAGAGTTTGGGAAGTGTTGATCTTAGCTCTCAAGCTTCAACAGAACCGAATGGCCCAGTAGACCAGCATGGGAGTGAATGCTGAGAAACCTTCCTTGTACCTACCACGTAGTATCTGTGCATCTTAAAACTTGACCTCACATTATAAAATAGGTCTCTTAGTCAACCCAGGTTTCCAAAACAAAATACAACTGATTGGGTGGTTTAAACAACAGAAAATTATTTCTCATGGTTCTGGAGGCTGGGAGGTCAAATTTGGTTCCTATTTGGTTCCTGGTGAGAGCCCTCTTCCCGGTTTGCAGATGGCCACCTTCTTGCTGTGACCTCACATGGCAGAACTCTTGTATCTCTTCTTCTTCTTACAAAGTCTCTGATTCTGTCATGAGGGGCCCATCCTCACCATCTAATCCAAATCTAATTACTTCCCAAAGCCCCACCTACAAATACCATCACATGGGGAGTTAAAGCTGCAACATATGCATTTGGAGGAATACATTCAGTCCGCGACAATCTCCTGTGTGGTTTTATCAACATGTATTCCCAGCACTAGAGTATGACTGCTCCCCCTGCTCACCGTCCTCCCCAACACCTGGTATTTTCAAGATATTTTTTCATTTCTATCTATCAAACTAATAGGTACAAAATTATATCTCATTCTGACTTTAATTTTCATTTTTGATTATTTGTTAAGCTTAGTATATTTTCACTTGTTTGTTGGGCATTTTAATTAGCTAAGTTTAGATATCTTGTCGTTTTTTTCCACTGGGTTGTTAATCTTTACTCTGATGCCTCATAGGCAGTGTTTGTAAATTCCATAGGTACATGCACTGAAATTATCTTCTAGGACATAGCTTATACTTTTACTTTTCTGTTGTTTCTATGGCATCTCTTAATGATATAAATTTAAAATTTTTAATCTTTATGTAGTCAAACTTAATTTTTTCTTTATAATTTTCTCTCCTGGAGGTCTATTTATTATACTCTTCTTCTAGAAGCATTAAATGATATTTCCTAAGAGAGAAGTTTTCTATAACTTCTGAAAGATCTAAAGATTTAATTTGCACAGGTTTTATTAACCTTCTGATATTAATTTGTGGGCATGGTGGGAGGTAGGAATCCAATGTATATTTTGTTCCTTATGGGTGAATCAGTGTTTGAGCACCACTTTTTCCTAACTAGATCAACCTTTCCCTACTGATAGGACATACCATATCTGTCATATGTCAAGTTTCTGAGTCTGATTCTGAGATCTCTGGTCTATTTGACTATTCCAGCACCACACAAAAATGTCTTCATAGCTTGATAATTTTGTACCTTAAAATCTATTTTATTTGATTGCAATATACCAGCTTTGTTTTGTGTAATATTTGTTACACATTTTTTATTGTTTCACTTTGAATTTTTCTTATCTAAGCATTTGTTTAATAACATACAGCTAGATTTTTTTTAATTCAAGTCTATGAATTTCTTTTTCAACTGGCAGGTTAATCCATTCACATTTATTGTGATTATAGATATATTTGAATGTTTGCCTTATTTTCTTCTATCTGCCTTATTTCTATACTTTGGTATTTTTCATTTACTGCCTTCATTTGGATTCATCAATTTTATTTTTATTACAATATTATTATTCCATCTCCCCTTTACTTGACTGGGAGCTCTTTCCCTCCATTTTATTATTTTAGTGTTTATAATCTCCTTTAATTGACATGTGTAACCATTAAAACGGGACTCTCTCCCGGAGTTTCAGCTAAAACCCCAAGACCACAACCAATTTTTACAGGAAACATCCACAATCAATACAAAATATGTTAGATCATTTATGAAGAATTTGCAAAGTTGTTGACCAAACACATGATTTGCTACCTGCAGGCCAAACGAGAGAAAGCTAAGGCATCACGGGAGATAGATAAGAATCAGAAAGTTCATTGGAAGCTGTCTTGGTGGTGTGGCTCGCCTTCTCTCTGCCCCACCTCCACAAGTCAGGTGAGAGGGAATTGGGGATGCTCAGAAAAATACTTGGAAAACTACCATATACTACTTGGTGTTCGGGAATCTCAAATCATAGGTGCCGCCTGGATCCCGCTGACAGCAGGGCCCATAGAGAGGGCTGTGGCGCGGCCAGCTGTCACTTGGCCTCGTAGATCTGTGGAGAACCAGACTTACGCTATTTTCAAACAAACCTCTCTCATCCGAGAGGCCCAAGAGGAGCCAAGTAACCAGACAGAAAAACATCTCTGTAGGATGAACTACCTGAAGGGAGAGCCTGGAGGGAGAGACATAACACCTGGAGATAACTTTGCTCATGTTAGGGCACAAGGAGGAAGAGCTCCCCCAGGAGGAAGGGTCCCTGAGAAATCCACATGACGGCCGTATTAGAGAAAGAGCCAGTGTTTAATGTGTCTGCTAAACAGATGACCCACCACATGATTAAACATGAGAACCCAAAAAACCCTGGAACTAAAACCCAAAATGTGATGATAAATGTTTTATTACACATAAGGGTAGCAACATGAAAAACAGGGTAAAGTCCATTGAATCTAATACTCCAACTATTTATTTTTTCCCTTGTCCTACTCATTCTGAGGGGTGTACTTCATGAATTATAAACATCAAATATTTTACAGACAATAAGCAGAAAGCTGTCTGTGTGCCAATGTATTTGTAAAGGTTCTACCAAGACAAAGGAATTAAATCTGAAAGCTTTGCCCCCTTTGTAAAAACTGGTCCCGCTCTCAGCAGCACATCTGCAAGCCAGTTTGCACTTGGAGATTTCTGCCTACCCCTACTCTTTTGACCCCTAGTTCTTGGATTTAACCCCTCTGCTCATTGCCCAGAAACAAGTCCTTAATTGTCCAATTTACTCTTTTATAATAAAGCCATTGTAGGGAAAGATTATTAAACAAGAGCTGACTGCATCTTTTTTTTTTAATTATTTGTGAAATTGTGGACTGCAAAATATTGAATAAAATAAACAGATAACTAAATAGATGCTTATTAAAAAGCCCTCTATTTCACCTGTATCTCTTAAATTGTTAAAGTGGTCTTTGCTTTTCAACCTGAAGAACATCCAAAGAACGAAGAACACAGACTGCTCTCTGCTTCTCCACATTGTCACACATGAAACCCGAGTCAGCGAGGAGGACAGGACGGTACGATCTGCGTGGCCCTCGCTAGCAGCAGCCATTACCAGCCAGTCGCCCTCCCTGCCAAGGCTCGGTTTCTTCTTTAAGTCTCTTTTCTGAAATCTGAAACTCAACTGACATTTGCTAAAGTGTAATGAAGCCTTGGCTCGGTTTTGGTGTGAAATCAAGCTCTCCAAATTGTGTATGGATCTAGGCTAGATTCCAGCCTTTTCTGCTCCCTGTTTCTACCCATCCTCAAGAGCCCCCCTCCCAATCACTCTCTCCTTATGAGGAAACCCCTTGTCCTGACTTATTCCTTCTTGCCTAATGTACAAAAGCCAGATGGTCTTCTTCCCAGACTTAATCCACTTGCCAATTCCTTGTGTCATCTTTTGAGGGGGATAAAATAGGGGAATCCTGCCTTCTTATGACTTTGGAAATGTTGTAAGATATTGTTTGGTGTTTTAAGAAGATTAAAGTGAAGTTATTTTGAATCTCTAAATTTTTCTGCCAGTCTTCTGATAGTCCCTATTATCTGTTGGAATCAAGTGCTATAATAGCAGTGAATCCTCTGACAAAACTTGGAATAAAAACTAACAATTTAGCTAATTTTTGAGGTTTCATTTTACATTTAAAATGTAACAATAAAGTTGAAAAAGCCCCAAATATAAACTAAAAAGTTTTCAAAACTGCTTTTTTTCCCTCCTAAACTGAATGATTTGCAGTAAGAGTGAAGATTGACTTGAATTTAAAAAGAGTAAAAAAAGATAATTCTTTACGTTGTGCCTAACACACGGAACAGCATTATAACAAAGTAGATACAACCATCAGCATTGATTATGGGATTGTGATTCTGATTGGTCACTGTTTCAGGCAGGTTTGTTAAACAACCAAAATAACTTTTTTTAATTTAAAAAAATTGAAATGGAAGAATTCAGTTATCAAAACAATGAGGTTCTCCTCCCAGAAACCTGCCAGGAGATTTGATTTCCATCCACAAACCAAAGATTCAGACAAAAGCCTTTTTTGCTTCCAAAGGAAATATTTGTTTAAAGTGTTTCTGAAACTCTCACATGGAGCTCATTGTCTTTCTGCTCCACTTCATTTGTTTGGTTGTGTCTGAGTCACACACCCTCCTTTTCATTTTCCAGCCCTTGAAGGTTGACCCATGTCTTAGGCTAGGAGAGCCATGCTACAGTAACAAATAGTTTCTTATTCGAGTCACAGGTCTAGACTCGCACAGTTCTAATCCATGTGATAACTCAGAGATCTACATTGTTTAAATTTTATAGCCTTGTAATCCAGAACATGCAGGCTGTAATGTTGTCACTGCAGGAAAGTACAGGGATGAGGCAGCTTACCGTCTCTTCTGCTGCAAGGGGAACAGTCACATTTCATTGGCTATCATTCAGAACCATCATATGCAAAGGAGGATGGGAGTTGTAGAGGAACACATGGGTAGTGGGTCAAGACTGATCATTTCTGATACAGCAGTGAACTTCTGGAACTTCTGGAACTATGTTCATGTTTTTTTGTCTTTATCTGAGATTTTCTAATGCTACAGTTTTGCTCAACATGAAAGAGCTTGTGTGTGGGTAGCTTTATTCCAGTTGTAGCATGTAGCATCTCTTGCCCTTGGAGTACATCAAATTTCCCAGTAACTCAGTAACACAGGTTTTAGTAAATATTTACTCATTCAGGATAATTGTGTTAGACTGAAGATGGGGGAGTAGGAGATTACTAGATTATCAATAGAAACCTGGCTTTCTCTTTTTTTATGGACAAAAAATGAGATGTGAGGCTCAGGCATAGAGGGGCTATTTTAACTTATCTAAAGAGTTTTCCATGTGAGTCTGGTTCTATGGGTGCAGGAAAGCTAAAAATCCAAAGTCCTGATATATCCATATGTAACGCACCACTGTAAATCTACTGCATGTTATTACTTGCCAACATATAATTTTCATGTTTTAATAAATCACAAACAGCATTCACAATGACTCACTTGGAAAAAGTAGAAAATAGTTTTCATGCTCGTTCAGAGAACGAATTCTCATCAGCCAACCTAGCGACCAACGTAAGCAGAAACGGATATGAAATTGCCAATACACTACAGGGGAAATGTGTGCAGCTGTATTAAAAATGTCTCCACATCACGCAAGCAGCACACGGAACCACCAATGGATGATATTCAGCCTGCCTTAAAATAGATGTAAGCCCAGAATGGAGAGAATACAGAAAACAACAGCAAATACCAACAACTAAATGACTGCAGTGAGAGACCACGGTAGTCCCCAAGAAGGTTAGACCAGGCGGGTCATCATCCACAGAGACTCAGTTCACATGTAAATGGAGCATATCGATAAAGAATAAACCATAGTAACACCCTCCTGCTACATACGTAAAAGAACCCATATAATCTATTGGGCACTAGGAACTCCACTAAGTCGCAACTCTGAAAGATGCTCCAAAGGGCACCATGGCATCTAGCTAGTTAGTTTAGTTTGGCTAAGCACTGGAATTCTTGCTGCGTCCAAGAGGACAACCTGATTAAACACAGAGGCACACACAGGAGCACATACTCACACAGCTGGCAGGCTGTACATCTAAATTCGTGGTTCTCAGCTGGGGTGGTTTTCTCCCCAGGAGACATTTAGACTATCTGGAGGAATTTTTGATTTTCAAACTGTATGGATGCTCCTGGAATCTAGTAAGTGGAGACCAGGAAGGCTGCTGACATCCTACAGTGCACAGGTCAGACCCCTATAAAAAATAGTTACCCATTTCAATATTTCAGTAGTGCTGCTGTTGAGAAATGCTAATCTGTACATCAATAATAGTTTCTCAGGGTAATAGAATTAATAATAGTTATTGTTATTGTTATTTCTTCTTTGTGCCTTTCTGTGTTCTGGATTATTTACAGAAGGTATGTGTTTGATTTGGTTTGTGTTAATCAGGGTAAAGGGCGATTCCATTTGGAAATAAAACCAATTATTTTGACATGTTTGAATTAATTTGAATAAATTTAAATCTGGAGATGTCTCATTCAGAAACTTAACTGTTAGATAGACAGATAGATAGATAGTTGGTTTCTACTATGTGACCTTCCAATTTCCGCGAACTGCATTGCTCTCTACTGTTACAGCTGATCCCCAACTTCTCAGAATTGCATTGCTGTAATTCTAAAACTGAATTCTCTATTCATCATTCTTAGAGCAAGACCATAATGTGAAAATTTTTCAAGCATCAAATGGTGACTACCATGAACAGGAACTAAGAAAGACAATTCCTCATTATCCACAACCATCCTGAATATTGCAGGATGTCTATCATGTCTGCTGTCCACCCATTAAATATTAGTATGGCCCCTCCTATTCAGGTAACAATAAAAAATTGTCGAGATACATTCCCAAATACTCCTTAGAGGGTCTATAACCAGCTCTGGCTAAGGACCACTTGACTAGGTGGTTTCTGATGCTTTCTTCCAATCCTAGGATTCTTGGATCTCCCATAAGCCAACAAAAAGACTCTCCTGATACTTTCAGTTCAGTAAGACATTTTCCTCACAGACATCAAGGTTCCCCAATTTCCCCTTTTGAAGAAATGTCATTTTATAGCTATGCTTGGGTTTTGGTAAATTAAACCAAAGTAAATTCAAGAGACAAAACAATAGATAATAAAGTAGAGCTCTAAGAGCAGCCAGTGGAATTGAATGTTTATAAATAAATGTTGACTTAGTGTGACTGGTAGAAGCATTTTCATAAATTTGACATTTCTCCCTACTGTTACTGTCTTGAATTTCTGCCTGATTGCCTCTAATTTCCAAGTTCTAAAGTAGTTGCTACAAATAACTAAAATTTTCTAATCTTCTTACCATATTTTCATACATTTGGTCAGATGCATTATTGTCCAGACTTACTTTTGGCAATACTGCTATAAGATACAACTAAATTTCTTCACTATTCCGAATAGAATACTGCATCTATTTTAAAAAATTCACGTTTTATACATATTAAAATAAATTTTCATTCCATGAGGATAGATTTTTCTTAGACATATTGTAATCACATATATATTTAGTGACCTTGAATTTATTTTATTAAGATATTATAAAATCCTTTCCAAACTCATCTTTTTTATATCTCAGCTGACCTGTGGGGAAGCAGTGAAAGGCTAAAGGAAATCTGAGTACCTAAATTTAGGTAGTAGAGGTATATTGGGCAGAGGTTTGGGGGAGACCATCTTAAGCTAAAGTTTTGAGCGGAAGAGTAAGAAAGAAAGAAACTGAGGTATGCTTGTTAAAAAGATAGGTGGTAAGCAATTAAGTGGCAATGTAAGCCCAATAGCAATAGCACACTAGATTATTAGGAAGTTAATTTGATTTTAATTTAAAAAGACTTGTGATGTTTTGACTGAAGTCCACAGCTTTCCTACAGGCATATAATTTAAATTCTTTTGAATATATAACCGATATGACAGAAGGTTATGTAAAATCCAAGAAAAAAATTACTCAATTTTTGGATTTAGAAACACTAACGACTGTTAAATAGCCTTCTTAAGACTTTTTATTATGGGAAATTTCAAATAGATACAATAGTAGTGAGTATGTATGATGAACCCACGTGCATATATTATCCAATTTCAACCATTATCAACACAAGGCCAGTCATGCTCTTTGAATATGTTTTAACTTTGACTAACGGACTAGATGAATTTAGGAGCAACTTACCCAGAAAGCCTGAACACAGCCTAGATAATCTCTAGATTTACATCTTCAGCCTCTAAAGAATAACTTCAGAAAGATTAAAATTCACAACAAAGACAATGAATTGCACACATTCTTCAACTTTTTATTCCTCCAAAAATTCCATCGAAGTCTAGTAAGTGAAATTTTTTTCCACATTATTCTACAGTAACTAGGAGTACAGGACAAAGGACAACAACAATAAGGTGTGGAAGCTAGAAACAAATGGAAGAAAGGTATACAACTGAATCCTAAATGGGAACCGGGCAAAGCTGAAAGCCTATCCCATGTATCTCTCTCAATCTGTGAAGAATTTAGAAATAGAAAGCTCCAAATCCCAGAATGCTAACAGCCATCCTTATCTCCACACAGGTGAATAGAAACCATCCTCTGCAGCATCTGGCCAACCTAAGACAAAAGTCCTTAAAGTGGAGGTTTTAAGGTTTTGCAACAGCCCAGCCAGATAATCCTATAGCAAAGCTCATAGATGGTAAATTCCTTTCATAGTCTTAGAGTTTTAAGGCCCCCACTTCTGAATATGAGACAGTTGAGTAGAGCAAAAAGGGAGTCCTTGGAAATGAAAAATATATGATAGCTGATATGCAAAACTCAGTAAATAACATAACGTATGATAGCTGATATGCAAAA
Organism: Smutsia gigantea; assembly: GCA_032199065.1. Lineage (NCBI taxonomy): Eukaryota > Metazoa > Chordata > Mammalia > Pholidota > Manidae > Smutsia > Smutsia gigantea. Next base: position 76,140 of record JAVSCE010004778.1, read on the forward strand.
CTCAATAAATAACATAAAGTACATATGCTACAAATGGAAACAAAACAAACAAATAATTAGGAAACCAGGAGAAACAGAGATAAGAAAATGAGAGGATCAATTTAGATAGTCCAAACTCCAAATGATAGAAAGAACAGAGAAAACACAGAGAGAAAAATCATCCAGGAAATAATAAAAGAAAATTTCCTAGAACTGATTGAGAAGCCCACCAAGTGCCAGGAAAAAAAAAAATACAGCCATATCACAGAACATCATCATGAAATTTCTAAACACTAAGGACAAAGACAAATCCTAAAAGCCTCCAGAGAGGGAGGGAAAAAAGAAACAGTTCATAGATGAAGAAACAGGTATCAGAGTTGCCTTGGATTCTCAACAGCAGCATTCCAGTAACACAATTTACTACAGAACAGAGCTCTTGATAAAATTCCCTAGTCTTAATAAAATAAACACTGAAATCTGCTCCAGCCAAAATTATAACATAGCTATACTGAGAGGATCAAATTTGAGCAGGAAGAGAGAGAGAGAAAGAGCTTGTGTGTGTGTGTGTGTGTGTGTGATGAAACCCAGAGGAAGACAGCTAAGCCCTTGCTTTCCATAGCAGGATGTTAGTAGGTAATGCCTAAAACTGAAAAAATCAGAGTAACAATACAAGCATTTTATTTAGAAACAGGAGGTAAATGCCACATATACGTACACCCCCCCCACACACACACACACATATACACACAGATAGATAAGTGATAAATGGATGAGGTTGGATGGATGGATGGATGGATATATAAAATGGAGAATAGTAGATATTTAAAAGATATGAGAGTGATTTTTCTGTCAAGGGGGAAATGGACAAGAGAAGGAAGATGAATACCAATCTTTTTTTCATATTCAATCTTATTCAGTTTCTTTGATTATGTACTTCTTAAAATTATTTGATTGCTAACACTTGAAACATAATTTTGATTAGAATTTTAAAGCTACAACATTGATTTAAAAAAGGAAAGCCTTGCTCAGTGTTTTTGTGTTAACTTGTAAATTGATATTTGTGTCAATTTTCTTTGGAGAAACTCCTCATATAATTTAAAAATCCCATTCTCTAACACTTCTGAGTATCCAGTAGTCCTCTGTACATGTGAAGAAGCTCCTACAAGACTGATTAGAGAAGGAGCTTTGACAAAAGTTATAAAGTGAAACAGAAAACAACTGACCCACACAGTGTTTAATATGTCTACTGGGCACATAAACATTTAATTAGCTGAAATGTGTCGACAAAGTAGGACCTTCCTGATGGCTCAACAATTTTACATCAGAAGAAGATCCTACAAAACACTGACTGAGTTAAATTGTTGGACTGCTTACAATCAGGTTCTAATATCTACATATGATCTGTCTCAGAGGAGCTTAAGCAGCAATATAGAGCTTTGAAAAACATTAGCTGACATTCATGAGATGAAAATTTTCAGCCACTAGAGATTTAACATGAAAGGAGAGTACTGACTTGGCCACAGCCCCACTCTGAGTGATCCGCTAATCAGAAGAAGATAGCCAAACCTTTTGTGGCTAAATTGTTCATTTCCTCTACCAAACTTTATGAATTACCAACATGTGATTAACACCTCTACCCACCTCCGTGTGCACCAGGACCCATCTCTTATTCTTCCCTGCCATTACCACCACTGTCACCGTAAAATGCAACAAACATGGACATCTGGAGATGAGCAAATTGTGATATAAATCATAGAGGTTAGATGACATGATATTGTACATAAAAAGCCCTAAAGATTCCACTCCACTCCAAAATTATTAAATCTAATATCTGAATTCATCAAAGTTGTGGGATACAAATTAATACACAGAAATCTGTTGCATTCCTATACACTAATGATGAACTAGCAGAAAGAGAAATCAGGAAACCAATTCCATTCACAATTGCATTCAGATGAATAAAATACTTAGGAATAAACCTAACCAAGGAAGTGAAAGACTTATACCCTGAAAACTACAAGACATTCTTAAGAGAAATTAAAGAGGACACACTAATAAATGCAAATTCATCCCATGCTCTTGGCTAGGAAGAATTAATATTGTCAAAATGGCCATCCTGCCTAAAGCAATCTACAGATTCAATGCAATCCCTATCAAAATACTTACAGCATTCTTCAATGAACTAGAGCAAATAGTTCTGAAATTCATATGGAACCACAAAAGACCCCAAATAGCCAAAGCAATCCTGAGAAGGAAGAATATAGCTGGGGGAATTATGCTCCCTGACTTCAAGCTCTACTACAAAGCCACAGTAATCAAGATAATTTGGTACTGGCACAAGAACAGACCCACAGACCAGTGGAACATAATAGAGAGCCCAGATAGAAACCCAAGCATATATGGTCAATTACTATATGATAAAGGAGCCATGGATATACAATGGGGAAATGAAAGCCTCTTCAACAGCTGGTGTTGCCAAAACTGGACAGCCACAAGTAAGAGAATGAAACTGGATTATTGTTTAACTCCATACACAAAAGTAAACTCAAAATGGATCAAAGACCTGAATGTAAGACATGAAACCATAAAACTCTTAGAAAAAAACATAGGCAAAAATCTCGTGGACATAAACATGAGCAACTTCTTCATGAACATATCTCCCCGGGCAAGGGAAACAAAAGCAAAAATGAACAAGTAGGACTATATCAAGCTGAAAAGCTTCTGTACAGCAAAGGACACCATCAGTAGAACAAAAAGACATCCTATGTATGGGAGAATATATTCATAAATGACGTATCCGATAAGGGGTTGACATCCAAAATGTATAAAGAACTCACACACCTCAACAAACATAAAGTAAATAATCCAATTAAGAAATGGGCCGAGTTGCTGAACAGACACTTCTCCAAAGAAGAAATTCAGATGGCCAACAGGCACAAGAAAAGATGCTCCACATCACTAGTCATCAGAGAAATGTAAATTAAAACCACAATGAGATATCACCTCACACCAGTTAGGATGGCCACCATCCAAAAGACAAACAACAACAAATGATGGCAAGGATGTGGAGAAAAGGGAACCCTCCTACACTGCTGGTGAGAATGTAAATTAGTACAACCATTGTGGAAAGCAATATGGAGGTTCCTCGAAAAACTAAAAATAGAAATATCATTTGACCCAGGAATCCCACTCCTCGGAATTTTCCCTAAAAATGCAGCAGTCCAGTTTCATAAAGACATATGCACCCCTATGTTTATTGCAGCACTATTTACAATAGCCAAGAAATGGAAGCAACCTAAGTGTCCATCAGTAGATGAATGGATAAAGAAGATGTGGTACATATACACAATGGAATATTATTCAGCCATAAGAAGAAAACAAATCCTCCTATTTGCAGCAACATGGATGGAGCTAGAGGGTATTATGCTCAGTGAAATAAGCCAGGCAGAGAAAGACAAGTATCAAATGATTTCACTCATATGTGGAGTGTAAGAACAAAGAAAAAACTGAAGGAACAAAATAGCAGCAGACTCACAGAACCCAAGAATGGACTAACAGTTACCAAAGGGTAAAGGGACTGGGAAAGAGGGGTAGGAAGGGAGGGATAAGGGGGAAAAAGGGCTATTACAATTAGCACACATAATGTAGTGGGGGTGGGGATAGAGTGGGGAGACACGGGGAAGGCAGTGTAACACAGAGAAGACAAGTAGTGATTCTATAACATCCTACTACGCTGATGGACAGTGACTACAGTGGGGTATGTGGTGGGGACTTGATAATAGGGGGAGTCTAGCAATGATAATATTGCTCATGTAATTGAATATTAATAATAGCAAAATAAAAATAAAAAATAAATAAATCATAGAGGAAACAATGTACTGATGAGAGGAGTATAGCTGTTTTTTGTTGGAATATGTCTGATGAGATGTCAGAACAGTGCTTTTTAAAACAGATTAATATTTTAATATTTATAGAGGGGTCATACTAAACCATAATATGCACACAGAAACTTCCTTCCATGCAGTTTAAGAGAAATGCAAAGATGTTTAAACTAAAAGAGTTAAAGAGCATGGCCCAGAAGTAACAATAGAATGCCTTTATGATTTCTATCACCAGGCATTTCAACCCTTAATGTCGTCCTGGGAAACATTCATCATTCTCCCTAAATCATATCTTCATGTTAATACAGGGAATGTATTGATACAGTGAGTTAACACGATGAGGATCACTTCAAATCCCTTATTTTATAAGTTCTTGTTCATAGTTCTCTTACTGCCAGTGTAATTTCCTTTGATCTTTCAGTCTACCACAAGCTCTGGACAAATCAACAGGGGGAAAAAAAAAAAATGAAATGAAATGGTTTCAAAATGCAATTCTTTCCATTCTTTTGAGGCTTGTTTTTTAAAAGGTACTTACCTATTCCAGCTAGTTAAGACTCTTTATCCTACTGTTTTTCTGTGAGATAAAATTCAGGTTTGTGTTTTAATATAAATTTCTAATTTTCTCATCATTTAAAAACTGTAATGGTTAGGGCCATAACTGGTGTGACCTAATTGTCTGACAATGGAGGGGGAGAATTCTGGGTCTTTTAACTTCTCACAGGTCTAGGAAAACTAGAATAATCGAGGAAATCATATAGGCTCCAAATGATTACAATTTCCTTTGATAAATGCTCACAAACTAATCTTTTCCATAATTCGTTTTAGAATCCTGTCCAGAAACATTAGGGGAAATGCAGTCGATCAATAAAATATTTTTACATCTATTGAAAATATGGATTTTATCTTTACAAATGTTTCATGATTTTTCTAAGATTTCTGACAGAATTTTACCAGTATCATCTCCAAAATTCCTGTTTCCTGCAATGTAATTTGTCTGAATCAACATATTTAAATAGTTTAGACTGCTGAAGACCTCAGAGACTGCATAGAGGACATTTCAGAGGGGCAAGGAAGCCAGGGCATTATGCACAAAGTCTTATACCAGATAGATTAATTCTCAAACATGTCTGGCCTACCCGTTCTAGGCTGAGAAGTCTCTGCCTCTCTGAAGAACTTGGATTTCAATTCTCTTTACTGATTACTCGTTCAGCCCTCTTCCTTAAGAGTAAAGAAAATTTTTCTTAACAGAAAAGACAGTCACAATATTGGTGTTTCTTGAACCCTGGAAACATACATTTCTCAAATCTTTATCATTTTTCCTTTAGTTCCCAAGACAGCCATCTAGGTTGTCGACAGCAATTTTTTAAGTCTTAGTTTATTCTAGATTTTTATAGCTTTTTGGTTTATTCATATTCATCCTTACCTGGTTTCCCTCATTTCTTGTTTTGCCATGTTCTTTCAAAATCTGACCCAATCTGAGAACACCCATCTTAGGATGGGTTCCAGCAGAAGACCTTGAGCAAGGTTATGAGTACAAGGTTATCCCAGGAAGCACCCAAAGAAGATGGAATAAATGAGACAGGAAAATGCAAGTCATATTAAGGAGGATCATTGTGGACAACAGGGGCTTAATGCTGCTGGGAGCTTGGGAAACTGCATAGAGCCTTCCTCAGAGGGCCAAGGGAGCTACCTGATTTTGCACACTCTTGTCAACCATTAGTGAAGGCTTCTGCCAAAGAAATCAATTCTAAAAACATGTCTGGGCTGCCCCTTACAGGCTAAGAACTCTCCACCTCCCCAAGAAAAATCTCAGGCAAAGAGTTGTAGGTGTTTTTCAGTGGATATAGACAAGTATACTGACGGCATCTGTGACAACACACTGATTGGCATGTTTCCTTAGAAAACAGCCATTCTTTATTTTGATGAGTTCATTCCCCATATCACTGTTAGAATGCTTTCAGAAATTCCAATTCCTATTAAGCCAATCTCTATTACAGCCTCAGATCACAAAAGCCCCCATCATTCCTTCCATTTTTGAAACCCATGTATCTGGTGTCTATGACTCACTTACTTGCATGAGTAGATTGTTTTTCTCCCATACTCTAGAACGATAATGCCACAACTTCCTAGTTTCAGCTGGTGGGCAAGGGTCTCAGTGCCCTTATCCATAAAATGCAATTCATAGTAACATTTATTTTTAGGTTGCAAGGATTAAGAAGGTCAAGATAAGTAAGATATCATTGTTCCTGTTCCTGTAAACGCACTAGTGTCAGGTATCATAGTATCATTACTGTCATTACTACTATTATTTCTTTTTCTAAAGACTCTTAAATTTCCAATTTTTCCTTTGCAATCAAAATTATGCCAGAGAGCGGTTCCCTTCATTTCTAATATATTCTAGGACTGGGTTTCTCAATATCAGCACTAATAACACTTAGGGGTTGGATTGATTTTGTGGCGAGGAACTGTCTGGTATATTGTAGGACATTTAGCAATATCCTTGGTTTCTACTTACTATATCCCAATAGCATTCTTGCCCCAAGTTATGACACCTAAAAAAAACATCAGACATAGGCAAATGTCCACTGGGGTTGGGGGTCAAAATTGGTAGAAAAATTGTACATGACACATAAATAAGCAGACAATAAATATTTGTTGAAAGAAAGTAAAACAAGGAGCAGAGGAGGAGGGAAGGAAGGGAAGAAGGAGTAGGCAGAGAGGAAAAGCAGGAGGAAAGAGAGAGAGACACAGAGATATTTCCTGCAAAAGGTAATGCGTTTATGCATTTCTTGCAAAATATGTACTGCATTTAGCTAAATGAGAATGTCAGTAGATGAGACGATAGCTAAAGACCCCAATGCTGCCACCATTTGCTGGCTCTATGACAGTTCTGTAATCACATACCTGACCTAGATATGTGGTCCTCAGTTACTGATATTCTTTTCCTCTTTCATTCTATACCCAAATGTTCTCCTATCCGCCTCAACTTGAGGTTCATGAGTTTTTACGGTAGGTGAATGTGGTCTTGACAAATGACATTACTTCATTTCTTCTGCTTAGAAATCTATTACTTTTTAACATTATTGATTTTTCCAACATACTAGTCACTAGCCAATAGACTTAGTATGAAAAAAAGAATATAAAACAGTTGATTAATAATTTTTATTTGATTACCTGTTGAAGTGACAATAATTTGGATATACTGAGCTCAATAAACTACATTGGTGATATTAATTTGCCTGTATCTTTTTACCTTATTAATGTGTACCCAGAGTTAGATAAACTATGAAACTGAGGGTGCAATTCTCCAGACTGACAAACAGGCCCAAGACTTCTGACACCAACTGCAAGGAGTTAGAGTCCAACTAAAAAGTCAGAGGGGAAACTGTCCTCACTTCAAGTACCAACCACTAGTTTCAGGGGTTTCCAAAACCATTCTTGCTACCCAAGAACAAAACCCACGGACGAGATGGACTCACATCTGAATTCTACCAGACATATAGAGAAGAAATAATACCCATTCTCCTTAAAGTTTTTCAAAAAATAGAAGAGGAGGGAATACTTCCGAACTCATTCTATGAAACAAGCATCACTCTAATACCAAAACCGAGCAAAGACCTCACCAAAAAAGAAAATTACAGACCAATATCCCTGATGAACGTAGATGCAAAAATACTCAACAAAATATTAGCAAACTGAATTCAAAAATACATCAAGAGGATCATACACCATGATCAAGTGGGATTCATCCCAGAGATGCAAGCATGGTACAACATTCGAAAATCCATCAACATCATCCACCACATCAACAAAAAGAAGAACAAAAACCACATGATCATCTCCATAGATGCTGAAAAAGCATTTGACAAAATTCAGCATCCATTCATGATTAAAACTCTCAACAAAATGGGTATAGAGCGGCAAGTACCTCAACATCATAAAGGCCATATATGACAAACCTACAGCTAACATCATACTTAACAGCAAGAAGCTGAAAGCTTTTCATCTAAGATCGGGAACAAGACAGGGATGCCCACTCTCTCCACTGTTATTCAACATAGTACTGGAGGTCCTAGCCATGGCAATCAGACAAAACAAAGACATACAAGGCATCCAGTTTGGTAAAGAAGAAGTCAAATAGTCACTATTTGCAGATGACATGATACTGTACGTAAAAAACCCTAAAGACTCCATTCCAAAACTACTAGAACTAATATCTGAATTCAGCAAAGTGGCAGGATACAAAATTAACACACAGAAATCTGTTGCTTTCCTATACACTAAAGATGAACTAACAGAAAGAGAAATCAGAAAAACAATTCCATTCACAATTGCATCAAAAAGAATAAAATACCTAGGAATAAACCTCACAAAGGAAGTGAAAGACCTGTACTCTGAAAACTACAAGACACTCCTAAGAGAAATTAAAGAGGACACTAACAAATGGAAATGCATCCCATGCTCTTGGCTAGGAAGAATAAATATTGTCAAAATGGCTATACTACCTAAAGCAATCTACAGATTCAATGCAATCCCTGTCAAACTACCAACAGCTTTCTTCAATGAACTGGAAAAATAATTCTAAAATTCATATGGAACCACAAAAGACCCCGAATAGCCAAAGCAATCCTGAGAAGGAGGAATAAAACAGGGGGAATTATGCTCCCTGACTTCAAGCTCTACTACAAAGCCACAGTAATCAAGACAATTTGGTATTGGCACAAAAACAGACCCACAGACCAGTGGAACAGAATAGAAAATCCAAACATTAACCCAAACATATACAGTCAATTCATATTTGATAAAGGAGCCTTGGATATACAATGGGAAGATGACAGCCTCTTCAGCAGCTGGTGTTGGAAAAACTGGACAGCTACATGTAAGAGAATGAAACTGGACTACTGTCTAGCCCCATACACAAAGGTAAACTCAAGGTGGATCAAAGACCTGAATGTTAAGTCATGAAACCATAAAACTCTTAGAAAAAAACATAGGCAAAAATCTCTTGCACATAAACATGAGCACTTCTTCATGAACATATCTCCCCGGGCAAGGGAAACAAAAGCAAAAATGAACAAGTGGGACTATATCAAGCTGAAAAGCTTCTGTACAGTAAAGGACACCATCAGTAGAACAAAAAGACATCCTACAGTATGGGAGAATATATTCATAAATGACGTATCTGTTAAGGGGTTGACACCCAAAATATATAAAGAACTCACACACCTTAACAAACCAAAACCACTTTTGGTTTTGATAATTCACTAGAAGGATTCACAGAACTCTCTGAAAGCTGTTATACTCACAGTTACGGTTACTACGGGGAAAGGACAAAATGAAACCATCTAAGGGGAGACTGACAGGGCAGGGTCTAGGAGGATTCCGAATGTGAATCTTCTGTAGGTATCAAGATGTATTATCATCCTCCTGGCATCAGTGTGTAACAAACAATATACACAGATGATTGCCAACAAGGGTAGCTTACCCAGCTTTTGGTGTCCAGAGTTTTTATTGAGGCTTCATTACAAAGGTACCATTGATTGATTGATTGATGTCCCGTACGGTTGAACTCAGTCTCCATGTTGACTGATACCATATGATCCAAAGCTCCCACCTTAAATCACATAGTCGGCCTTGATAGCATGGCCAGCCCCCACTCTAAGACTGTTGTTCGTGGCTGATCCCACCTTATATCTGGTATGGCTGACACCCACCCTAAACAAAGATACTACCAGCTAGGACACAGAATACTCCTAGAAGCAAGGACAAGGGTCTCTCCTGGGGCAAGGCCAAATTCTTTACTATGCAACGTGGCAACTAAAAAATGTTAAATTACATACATGGCTCATGTTACAGTTTTATTAGATTTGTGTATAGTATTTATATGGTATTTATCTATACCTTTTCATAGCCAAAATTCTTATAGTCAATACTATCATACAAAATCTCAATAATATCTTTAAAGTCATACAACCAAGTTGTGCTACCTTCTGTCATCTTAAGTATTTATTTTCTTTTCCACAGCAACCTATTAGGGATTTTCTCTATTGTTTGTGCTCTCCCTAGGTCAGCTTAGGGTAACTGAAGGTATTTACATGTTTTAGAATCCCTGGTCTATTTTCAGCTGATCAACCAGGCAAATCTCTTGGTAAATGAATTTTCTTCTTCTTCTTTGGAACTCCATGTTTTTCCCATCATGAGCTCATAGTTTTGGTAATCTTAAACCATTCTCTAGGAAAACACTGATATCATCAGCAACTAAGTTCTTAACTGGACATACTCTCTTTTCTTTCCCATTGTCTATACCTTATATGGAGAAAGAAGAGCTCAAGGCTTCATAAACCTTAGACATGCTAAGTATTTTTCAGAATTTTTATTCATCCTTTAAAAGTAGTAAAATCAGAATCATGTTCTAGAACTTTCACCAGGTCCCCTGTACAATTTCTCCAAAGACATAGTCTTCCTTCCAATGAGCCATTCCAGGACTACGTATAGCTCTCTCTTGATCTGTATTCTTACTGTTGATCAGATATAAAGCTGCCTGCTCATGAGCTATCTCTTGAACACCTGTGGTGTGATGTTAAGCAAGAACAATACAAATATAAAAGAGAAAGTTTCTGCTTTCAGTGAATTCTTAGCCTTGGCAAAAAAGCCTTACATGGTCAATGCATTTTAAGAGCTCTACGGGTCAGGCAATTTGAAGACAGACCAAAAAACAAATTGCTCAGTCCATAGACTATGAACTCCCCAAGGAATTTATTTTAGACTGTTATTAGTCTATACCTTGGCAGAAGAAAAAACGAGTTGTTAGGTTTAATAAGGCCTCAATTAAGAAATACCCACTCTCAAGGACAGTGTGCTGCAGCAACTGAGTAAAAGCAACTCAATTAACTATGTCTTTGCAACTGGGATTCCCATACCCTGGATCTTCCATATTTAAAAACAGGCCATTAATTACGTTTAGTTTGGGTTCATCTTCCTGTACCACTTCGTTCTGTCATGGGGCATATACAAATTAAAATGTATCATGTTATTTTTATGAACACATTAAATGAGAATGACAATCACTAATGCAAAACCAAAACAACTAAGTTGCCCTGCTGTGATTAGCTCTGGAGGTAGGCATTGCACAAGATTCTGCAGCCTCAAGCAGTTCTGTTGATGGCTTCCATTCCCTGGCAAATCCATGGAGGGTGACTCTAATAGGTATTACATCTGCACATATGCTGCCTGTTGCCCTTCCTTCACGCTTATTCTGCCCTAGCTGACTTTGCACATTTGTTGTGATCTGGCGAATAATAATATGTTCTGCAATGTGTGATGATACAAGGCACAGATGACTGAAAATTCACTTAGGCAGCTGAGATTGGGAAATAATCACGCAGAATCAGGGCGTACCTCATTGGAACCATCCTGTGCCAGACTAGGAGTTAAGAAAGCCAGTCCTGATCTAATATTTCTCCTGCCCTACAAAAGGTCCTCAAGAAATTTCTTAATTTTTTTCTGTGTCAATCATTCCTCTGAAGAGTGAGGATAGTTATATCTGTTTCAATTGTTTCAGAGTGATTATAAACAATAATTAAGGTCTTCTGTTTTTAAGTACTGAAAAAAAGTCACAAGTCTGTATGAACATTTTCTTTAAGGTTTTATTGGCTATGACCTCATTATTATATTTATTAAATGAGATGGTTTTCATACCACAACACAATTATCAGTGCCTTTCAGGGAACAGGTTTAAGTTCCTATTCTAATTAGTAATAGCCTGAATTTGTCTTCTGAAACAGAAGTCATAATATTTTGATTACCCATCAAAAGATATGAAGGCAGCAGTTAAGAATCTTCTCAGATGTGCACGCTAGTCAGGCACATCTCAGATTTAGCTGCGACTGTAGACCTCAAACTGTTTCTGGAAACTTAATATTTTTTCTTTCTTCTAAACAGGTGGCTGTACTTTTTCCTTCATTGCTGAAGCATTTCCGGATAAGTAGCTCTATTGCCATTGAGGGGTTCTACTGTTAATATATGCCCATGGAAATGTTTTCTGCTGTTGACTCATCGTGCATTAGTTCAATGGTGCTGAAATTAATCACCCAGACTCTTTATCTCTAGAAAAATAGGGACTCCTTGGCTTTTTTGTCATTTGTACCATGAGGAGCCCAACATAACTTTGCATCATTTATAGTGCTCTGTAATTGCCTTAATAGGTCTAATTAGTATACTGGATTTTGGTTTCCAAGAGCTTGCATATTTTTAATGGTTTTGCTCTCTTGTTAAATGGTTTAAATGACTTTCCATGAAGACTGATTCCCAACAGAGATAGACTGCCTATCAATAAAAAGACTACTAATCTCAGAATGTTTTTTCCCCCATGATTTTAAGTTCAAATATTTAGTGTTGAATTTTCACCAAAACAAGCAATTATATATGTTAATATAGAGTGTATATAAAGTATACATACTTATATACTGTATTAATATAATTATGATATATAAAATATATATTATATATGAAAATGTATTATATAAATAAAATTATATAAATAAAATAAATTACATTAACAGTGAAATTTCAAATCTCAAGAGCACACTATGATTTTAAGTTTTTAGAAGTAAATTTTAAGCAATGTAAGTAAATGTGCTCTGTTGAAAATAAGGATAAAATGTACAATGTTGGTTCAAGAGATATTTCCAAATTACTATTATTATTACTTCCAAATAATAATAAAAATATAACTGAAAAGCACTTCAAAGTGCTTTCATAAGCATTATTCATACTAATAAGTCTTAAATATTTCAATAAATGGTAGAACATAGATGCTTTAAAGATTTTTAAGGAGAAATAATCTCTTTATGTTTCATTTTAATGAATATTTTTATAATTCTTTACAAATTGGGTAGAGTATAAAGATTAGTGGTAATTCTGAACCATGCATGTAAAGGAAATCATTTGATTCCATATGTGGCTACAGAAGCAAAAGATCATGGAAGGTACTCGAGATAGGAATCATACCATCTAAGGAAGCACTAAACACATTCAACTGACAAATGTTTTTGGAATTTCCATTAGGTGTCAGACACTGTTTTAGGTCTAGAAACACATTAGTGAACAAAAAATAACCCGTGATAGAATGGAACATAGTCTAGTGGAAGAGACAGCAATAAACAAATAAACACATATAAAATAAAGTGTAAGGTAGTCTTATGTTCATGGAGAACAGGATATAGGGTTACTGAGTAAAGGAGACACTCTTTTAGAAAGTCTAATCAAGAAAGACCCAGGAAAGTAAGAGAAGGCAGAAGCAATAGAGAGAAATACGTGGCTCTCTGGGGTAAATGAATTCTCAAACAGGAAACTAATGCAAATGTCCTGTGGCAGCAGAAGCCTTACTCGGCATATTAAAGGGAAGGAATTGAGGTACATGTGGCTAGAACACCATAGGAAATCCACCTTCTCTTAGAATTCTTGTTTACAGTGACTGTTAGATTTCCACACACTGGTTTAACACACACTGTAGATTTCTACACACTACTGCCCAAAACAATGCAAAAAGAGAAAAACTTTAAAACTAAACGCACAAACGTATTGAGTAAAATCAATAATGTGATAAATGTGTGGACCACATTTGTGTTAAGGAAAAGAAAAGAAGCTACTGTGATTTATAAAACAAAAGCCAAGGTATTCTGTTTTGTTTTGTTTCCCTGATGCTTTGGAAAATCATAATTTCTCTGAAAAATTAACCTCTAAGAAATATTCAATGTGAAGGTGAAAAAGGCTTAAAAATCCACTCCTTGTGGGAAATTAGAATACAGACCTCACAATTTTATAAAACTGGACTTTCATTCTTAAACTCCCTTAAGCATTATTGATAAAGATGCTCTTTCTTGAGTCATGTGTTTTACAATTACCAGGTAAAAGGCACTCAATTACATATTTTTGTCATTGGGATTTCCGTAATCCTCAATTTAATGAGATAAAAACCAACCACTATTTTTTGCTTTTTTTTGTATTTTAATTTACATAAATGTTTGTTACCTTTATCATCATTTATACAAATTTATTCTGCCACAGGGAAGTGATGATAGATAGATAGATAGATGAATTAAAGTATGTATGTATTGATTTTATGAACACATTCAATGGGAATGATAATCATATCTGCAAAACTAAAGCAGAGTTTTGTATTATTTGCTCTAAAGGTTAGTCTTTTATGAGATTTTCTCTATCACATAATGAATCTAAACTGTAATTAGTAATAAAGTGAGAAGAGAGCAAAAAAAAATCTCTTCTACTTAAGAGTAGAACCCAGGCACTGGGTTTTCCTGGCTCTGCCACTCGCCACATGACTTAAGCAAGTTACTCAATTTCCCTGAGCCTTAGTATATTCTTATGTAAAACCAAAATAATTTCTTATTGTATAAACGTACAGTATCAAAATCCATGGCATAGTACCAGCATCTAATAAGTTGCTCAAAAATTGGCACCTATTTATTACCAGTAGTAGTATTTTTTGTGTTTATTATCAGTGTTCCTATAACTATTCAGTTGCAGGTCTCTCTCTGTTGAAGACAGAACAAACAGCCTATGCCCCAGATGAAACTGACACTTGACCCCACCGGGATCTTCTGGTTACCTTAGGGAAAGACTTGCTCAACTTTGCATTATTTACTTATTTTATGGCAGACAGCGATTTGTGATCATGTTATTCCTGGGAGCTATGCTGTGTTGCTGTATCGCTGTTTAATAATGAAGGTCACGCTAGTGTGGAAGCAGTGAGCAACATTTGTGGAATTATAAGTTCAGTAAAGGAAAATAAAAGGCTTGTTCTCACAACATTTTGTTATAAGAATTCTTTGATAACAAAGAAATCTTAATGACTTAATGCCTCACACAGCAAATAATAGTTGTATATTTTTATGAGAAAATTACATTAACAAAAGACAGTCTATACCATACATAACACTTCATAAAGAAATTTTATTTTATTAACCACAATAGCTTTAAATATAATACTACATATATGCATAAAATCAGGATAGATACGGGAATTTAGTATTTTTGAAGGTGGCATCTCAAATGCATGGGAGAAAGAAAGACTACCTCCCCAAAAAAGGCTTTGAGCCGACCTAGTAACTGTCTGGAACAAAATGAAGTTGGTTCAGCACCTCACAGTGTAAAACAGAATGAATTTCCAAATAATCAGAAGTGAAGCAACCAACACTTTCAGGACAACACTTTGCTTTCCCAGAAGTCCCCAAGGCTATCAACATGGGGTCAAGACAGCACATTCTGAATGAGCTCACCCCTACTCCACTCAAGGTCAAGCGCCTCAAACCCTACCTCTTAGGACTTCTATTCCCTTAATCAGGAACTCCCCCTGCTCACTCTCCAATTTAGACTCCTAAGTCCTGAAGGGCTCTCTGCCTTAAACACCCTAAACATCAGCCCTTTATCCCAGCTTAGCGCTGTCACCATGCTCAGAACATCTACACGCCTACCACAGTAAGAATCGCTCCACCCTCTTTTCTCTCTCATTCTCCTGATCCACCCAGTTGCTGAAACTTTTCCACTCTACTGTCTGAAATTCAAAGTTCCATTAACAGCAAACTCCTCTTTCCTTCGCCTTCTTCACCACCTGAAACTCAGCTGTCCCCTGTGGACTGTACTTTCCCTGAAGCTCTCTCAAGTGGGGGCTATTTTGACCTATAACCCTAGTGTCACGTCGTGTTAAGTGCCGTAGATGTCATTCTCCATCCTCTTTGCTAGAGCTGCCGCAACAAAATGTTAGAGACTGGGCAGTCTGAAAAACAGAAATTTACTTTTTCACAGTTCTGGAGGCTGGAAGTCAAAGATCAAAATGCTGGCAGGTTACTTTCCTCTGAGGCCTCTCTCTGGCTCACAGGTGGCCACCTCTCACTTCCTCTTTCACAAGGGCTTTTCTCTGGCACACACATCCTTGGGTATCTCTCTCTGTATATCCTATTCTCTTTTTATAAAGACACCAGTTAGATTGGATTAGGAGCCACCTAATGACCTCATTTTAATTTGATCACCTCTTCAAAGGTGCTGTATCCAAATACAGTCACATTATGAAGTCCTGGGGTTAGAGCGTCAACATATGAATTTGTCGGGAACACAGTTCGGGTCATATCACATGTGGGTGATCTATCATATACTCTGCCTTCTCTTCTCCTTGACTTCACCTTTTTAAATGATCCCATCATTAAATATAAGTCCTTAAAAATACAGGTAATATGATGTCATTCACCTTGAGCCACTCACTCTCAAGTTCACACCACAGGCTCTGTCATAACAGACCACTCCATAATCTCAATTTATTTCTGGCCACTCCTCTTTCCAGCCTAAGTCTAAATTTATCTCAGTCTCAATAATTTTTTAACCCCACTAAATTGGATCCTACCAACTTTTTGCTGCTTTTTTGCTGTTTTCACTTTCATTCCCTACTTTAAATACTTGGGACCTCCGCCCACCCGTTCTCTCACTTCATCAAATGAATTTGGAAAAGCCACAATCTGGGTTAAATCTGACTCTTACCATTTGTGCCTGCATCCTCGGAACTGAACATGGCTGAAATAAAGTATTCCACCTGGCCTCATTTTAAATCCATGATCACGAATCTCAGGGGGTCCCTTAGTTCTACCAGCATACTTTATGCTCCTTGTAAATTCACTCCCACATGCTCCAAGATGACCAAAAAACCCATCCTTTCTCCTTAGCCTCCAACACCTCCTCAAGCCCTTTCTACTTACTACACTGAGATAATTGAAGCATGCAGAGGATCCTGGCACCATGACATGTAGGTACCTATATCCCTCTGGACTCAGGGAGAATCTGCCTTCCTGTTGGCATAGAAACACCATTCATCTTCATAATCTAAACCCTGTCCCCCTACTTGTACACCAGATCCCAGTCCCTCACTAATCAAGGGCATCATTAGCTCCTTCTGCCACACCTTCATCATCAAATTCCTGTTTTCTTCTCCCTCAGCATATGTACATGGCATTATTTCTCCCAACTGAAAATAATATTTTTTTAAAAAACCCTTTCTCTTAGCCTCACTTTCCCCACTGGCTACCATTTCATTTCTTTCCTCCCTCATAAGAAATTCTTTGAAAGAGTTATCTAAACTGTCATTAATTTATCTCTTCCCATCTTTTTTAAACCCACTCAGATCAGGTTTTCTTCCCCACCACTTCATCAAAAGTGTTCTTAACAAGATCACCAATTCCACGTTGCTAAATCCTATGGTCAGTTCCCAGGCCTCATCTTTCTTGAGGCTTATTGCTATCAGCAATATTTGACACACTGTGGTGACTGGGCTTCAAGGACACTACCTGTCTTTGTTTTCCTCCATCCTTACTGGCCACTCCTTGTCAGCTTCCTTTGCTGGGTCTTTCTCTTCTCGAAATCTGAATAATGAGTGCCCAGCCTAGCGTCCTTGCCTTCTTCGCTCTAGACTCATTCACTTGGCAACTTCACCCAATCTCACTGTGTCTACATTCCCACTCAGATGCCTGTTTAAAATCTGAAATAAAGTAAGTGCATTCTGAACTTCTGATAGCTCTGCCCCTCTCCACCAATATGTCTCCACCCACAGAATTCCCATTTTGGTTGGTGGTAATTCTGCACTTGTAATTGCTCAGAAAAGCCATCAAAGCATCCTAGTATCCTCTATTTATTTTGCCCACGTCCAGTCCATCAGAAAGTTCTGCTGATCAATCTAACAGAATATACTGGGCGTCATCACATCTCATCATCTCTGCTGCTTCCACCCTGTTCTCAGACTTCATCATATCTTTCCTGGAATTTTGCAATAGCATTGTGACTAGTCTCTTCATTTTTACCCTCGCTTCCCTATCATATATCTCAACGCAGCAACCAATGCGATCCTTTTAAAACATGTCCTATTTGTCACTGCTCCACCCAAATCTCAGCGATGATCCTTCGTTTCACACCAAAGTAGAAGCTAAAGTCTTTATAAGGGTCAAGAAAGCTCTAAATGATCTTATCCCTCTGTGCCTCTGGTTTCCTCTCCAACTCTCTTCATCATTCATAGCACTCTAGTCCCACTGGCTTCTTGCTCTTTCTCAGGTATGCTCTTGACTAGGGCTCAGCCTAGAACTTTCTTCTCCCAGAGATTTGCTTGAAAGTTCCTGACTTCCCTCCTGGCTTTGTTCAGTCATCACCTTTTCAGGGAAGTCTGTGCCAATCACCTTATTTAAAATTTCAGCGTATATATGACACTTGACATTCCAGTTGTCCTTAACTGACCTTTTTCTATTTTAATTTTAATAGCACTCATCACTTCCTGACTATTTAATTACTCTGTTGTTGTTTTAAAATCTATCTCCTTCTACTAGGATGTAAGCGCCACAAAGGCTTGATCGCTGATGCATGCTAAGCACTTAAACACAGTTTCTAGCACATGAGAAACTCTCAATAAATATTTTTCCAGTGAATAGGTAACAAATGAAACCAAACTTTAAATGTTAAAAAGATGAAATTACAAACTGCTGAAAGAAAACTGCATTGGCTGGAGGCAGAGGATATGGCCTAACAAAGGTCTTCTTTCTACTGTATCTCAAAACCTTAAATCAAAAACAATAAATAAATACTTTTGAACGAATTAAAATTTGAAAAAACCTCTTTCACAACACCAAGAAAAAACCTCAAATCACAAAAACAATTGACTCTCATATCACAAAGGTTAGTCCTTGTAATATATAAAGAGCTTCTAGAAATTAATTAAAAAGAAAACCTAACAACCCAATAGAAAAATGGGTAAAAGCTATGAACATACAGTTAATACATAAGTGGAAATAAGAATGGCTTTTAACCATAAGAAAAGATGTCCGGATACACTCATAATACAAATTAAATCTGCCCCAAGATACTATATTTACCCACCAGACTGATAAAGTCTAAAAGCTTGAGAAAGCTTTCCTTAGATGAGCCTCCTAAAAGCACTCGCACACATGGTTGCTGATAGTATAAACTGGTAGAATTCATATGGACAGTGATTTACCGATACCTGACAAAATCACAAATACATAGGCCTTTTGACCTCGTATTACCACTTCTGGATATTTATCCTATACAAATCTATTTGCACATGTGTGACATGAAGCCTGTAAGAAGGTATTGGTTATAACATGGGCTTTCCTAGTAAAAATCTAGAAATAAAACAAATGCTTATCAGTAGGCCTTGTTTAAATAAATGATGGTACATCCATCAAATGAAATACTATTCAATTGTATAAAAGAATGTGGCACTCTATATTTTAAAATGACAGAGGCTCTGAGATATAGTTAAGTGAAAACTGAAACAGAACAATATCTTGTGTTTTAAAAATGGAGAAATAAGAATATTTGTATTTGCATTTGTTTACATGTATATAAACAAACACTGAAAGGATATATAAAAATTAATAAAAGTGGTTACCTGTGGAGTTGGGAGGTAGGGACTGGACAACAGACAGGAAAAGGTAGAAGTAAGTCTTTTCACCATACCATTTTGCACTTTTTATATTATTTTTGAGCTATAAAAATGTGTTATCTATCCTAAACACCAAGTGATAAACAGTTGCAGAAAACAGTAAGAAAATCACAAGTATTACATCACTGAAATGCCAGCTAACTTCATTTTATAAATGCCTTGATTGAACCTTTTGGATATACCAAATATGAAACCAGAGAAAAAGAACATTTCTGCATTTTGACTCCAGGAAAATTGTGATGAAGAAGGACCAGGAACTGGTGAAGAATTCATTCTGGTTATTTATTAGATATTGAAGGCTGGCAAACATGTCAGGAATCTAAATTCAACAAGGCAAGAAGCATTTTTAGCATCAAAAGCTACCACTGACAGTGAGCAAGGCCCCTTACGGAATGAATAAACAGGTGCATAGCCACTTAAAGCTTAATTTCCACATAATAGGAACAAATAAATAAATAAAAGAGAAGCCTTCCCACTGAAACCAAGAAAAATTGGAGCACCAGCAGTAATACAGCACTCCCGTTTTATAAATAATGAAGATAGTGCGTGACGGAGACAGAAGGGAAACCCTTCTTACACTTAACCATCTGTCGGCTCCTTTCCATGGGCAGTTCAAGGCCCTCAGCTGAAAAAAGACCTCCCGCCAATACTCCCATTTTTGGACCCAAAAGCATATAGTTAAAAAGTGGTGGGAATTGGTAAGTAGGCTTATCCAATTATAGCTTCTAACAAGTCTTCACCAAAATCTGAGAGATCAAAGAAATGCCACCCAGTAAGCTAGAAATATAATTGAAGGAGAAAGGAAGAATGAATAAAACTGGGAATATTTCACCTAAAGTAGACAGGGATCAGAGAAAGAGCAAGGAAAATCGTCATCAACAAGAACACATATTATTTGATTACTGACCATTTTTGACCTTCAAATCAGAGAATAAAAATAAAACACAAACACTGCCCTCCAGGAGCTTAGGAGGTAAGACAGACACACTAAAACAAAGTATGTAAAAGTGTTGCTTGAGGGTAGATTCAACATAGAAATTTGTTATATTATAGAATGATAGGTCAATTTTTTAAATACTAGAGAATTTCATATAAAAATCTGGATTTTCAGATTCTCTTAAAAAATGGTCCCATAAAGGATTGCCAAGTGATGAGAGGACGAAGTTTTTCAGGTACCAGAGGACATAGTTTACACTGGAAACAGAGGACAACGTGAGAACAAGACAGAGTACAATGCTAAGGGTTATATTAGTCAGCTGGGCTGCTATCACAAAATACTACGGACTGGGTGTTTTAAACAACAGAAACTTATATTCTTAAGTTCTGGGCCCCAAAGTCTTAGATCAGGATGCCAGCATGGTCAGATTCTGGTAAGAGTTCTCTTTCTGGCTTGCAGACTACCATTTCTCCCTGTGAATTTACACTTGGGAGAGACAGAGATCTTTCTCTCTTCCCCTTCTTATAAAGCCATTAATCCCATCATGAGACCCCCACCAGCCTCATGACTTGATCTAATCCTAATTATCTCCCAAATACCCATCTCCAAATACCACTGCCTCAGTGGTTAGGGATTCAGTATATAAGTTTGAGGGAAGACACATTCTGTTCATATAAGGGGCCAAGGTAAACCACTTGCTGGGTAAGAAATTTACACGTTATGGAAACCTTGTTGAAAGAGAGACGATTTTTCAGTTCTCTTTTCACTCTTGTGTTTTAATTTGGTGTACAGGTCTTCCTTGACTTAAGATGGTGTCACGTCCCAATAAACCCATTGTAAATTGAAAATATCCTAAATTGAAAATGCATTTAATACACCCAGCCCTACCAAGCTTCACAGCATAGCCTAGCCTGCCTTACATGTGCTCAGAACAATTACATTAGCCTACAGGTGGGCGAAATCACCCAACACAAAACCTGTTTTCTAACACACTGGTGAGTATCTCATGTAGTGTATTGAATATGGTACTGAAAATTAGAAACAGATCGGCTCTGTGGGTATAGAATGGCTGTAAGTGTACCAGATGTTTACCTTGATGATCACGGAGGTGACACAGAGCTGTGAGAGGGTAATATTGCACCACATATCACTACCCTGGGAAGAGGTCACAATTCTAAATTTGAAGTACAGTATTGACTGAATGTATATTGCTATCATACTCTCATAAGGTTGAAAAATTTTAAGTTGAACCATTGTAAGTTGGGGAACATCTGTACTTAAAATTTATCTTTCTCCACCCCAAACTTTACTCTCTAATGTACAAATACTATGCCCCGAAAATCTCATCTTATAACTCTTCTTATTCCTAGTCATCACTTCTAGAAAAGGTAATGTATATGCCCTTCCATATGAGTTATGTACATAAAACCATGTGGTCAATTTCACATACTACATAAGAAAATTGGTCTGGCTAATTTATATTTACCTCTCATGAAAAAAAGCCAATATTTTTAGTTAGAGATTAAGAATCTAGTCAATAATTTGATAGATAAGAATAGTTAACTAATTAATTGAGTGATGCTAAATACGGTCAAATGAGGTCACAGTTTTACTTTAAAATTTATTACCTGTGCACATTCTTTAGCAAAACAGAAGCGTTTCACTTATTTTGCAAAACAGCTGTTAAATTTTTAATTTTTTAAAACATGCTGCTAAAAATCTGCATTGGCCCATAAAAGTCACCATATTTACATCTCCATTATTCTCCATTCCAGCTCCTTTTTTGAAAGCAGGTGGCTTGCATTCTGTAATTAGCAAATTACTAAAATAGATCATCAGAACGCAGTTTGTCAAACTCCTTAAAGAAATAATTTATATCAGAATATAGTCCAATCCATACTGGTAATGAGACAGGGACTGTGGGTGTAGTCAGAGGAGGGGGAGGGCCTCCGGAAAAAGCAAGGCAGAATATTTGCAGTCAGAGCAATGTAACTACATGCAAGGAAACCCCCTTCCAAAACTCTGTGTTAAACATTAAGCTCCAGAATCACTCTTCAGTAAGATCAGTGGGTGTTCCCCAGGTAAAGAAGAGTACCCCATGTTGTTATTATGCTAATCACTTGTAAGATTCACTTTAGCATGCTAAAAGGCCCAGGCCTATATGCTGTCTTTCCTCTTTCAGATCTGATGGGGTGGTTTTGCAAACCAGGCAACTAATTTAGCATGCAGACCCAGCTGTAAACAACATAGTAAAAGGCAGGGAAGATTCACCTTAAAGATAAGATTGCATTTTAACACCCAGGAAGTTTAAGAAGCAAGATTCTTAACTTCCTCTTTAGCAAACAGACAATACCTCAGCCCACCTTGGGGGCTGGGCAGGCCGCCTTTTGATATGCTCCTAGACCAAGACGCCAGTATCCCAGAGAGAGATGGGGCGAGAAATTCCTCTTGTTAAGTTAATTCTGGGTGTTCAGACACCACTTAGCAGGTCTGCACCCCTAAACTTTTTTTCATGTTCTCAAAAATCCTCATCTGCCTATAAAACCCCTAGACAACGCACCACACCGGACTCTCTTGTCCCCTCCTGGCGTGAGCCAGGAGCTCTGTCCTATCACTTTATTTCTAAATAAAAGCCTGTACCTTGCTCTCCTACCTTGCGTATTTGTGAAGCTCATTCTTCGGCTTTGTGAACAAGAACCCCGGCATCAGTAAGAGAGCTGATAAAGTCCCTAAAACCAGGTTTGGAATCAGGGTTAGCCCTGATACATGCAGGAGAATAAGCTTGTCTGTGACAACAATGTTAGCCCAAAAGAGACCTCATAACCTATATGAACTACTATACAGATTTGAGAGCTATTATTAACCATATTTCTAGCACTTGCTAGCAATTTGGCCATTTCTCTGGAATTCAATTCCCTTATCTGTAAGAGTGATAATAGTAATGTCAGTTACCTAGAATTATTATGAATTAAATTCTTAGCACATGTCCTATAAAAAGGAGGTACCTAGATGCAGGTCGGAGGGCAGACAGAATACATGAATTTACTTTCTCTCCCTCCTGCAACCATATTATAATGGAGTTGCTTTGTTTCAAGGCACAAAGCCCCAAGACAAAGAGAAAGGGAGTTAGAGAAAAGGAACAAACTTTTGAAGCCAAAAAGTAATTGACTGATAGTAACTGACAGCAGACCCAGGAAGGCAAAATGCAAAGCAGATAATGAGGCAAATGAGAAGCAACCCTATTTCCACTATATATCTGTATATATACACCTCCTCAGCACCGCCCCCCCCACCTCCTGCAAGATGTAGGTGAAAATAAATCCAAAATATGAAGATCAGTGATAAGTCTTTTTAAGAACCAGTTATCCCACTGTTACAAAACCAGGCCAGCTGGGTGACCACTTCTCCCCCGTGAACATGTACATCCTGAATGTTGAGACCCCAGGCTTCTGACTCTTACACTTCACAGAGACTGAAAGCTAAGCTTATATATAAAACTCATCATACAGGAGATGGGAAGAGTTTTCTCAGAAGAAATCTGACCTCTACCTTGAAAGACAGGGACGAAAACAAACAAAAATGAAAAGGCTTCTCAGAAGAAACGAAACTATGCAGGGAGAGGTTTTCAAAATATTAAGACCCTCAGAAACATAATCAAAGATAAGGCACCTATGCAAAAGAGAACAGAGCATTATTTTAAAAAGGAACATCAGAAAATGAATAAGAGATCCCTGGTCTCCTCTCTAGCAGTGAATACAGTAAATGAAGACTTACTACGTCCCTTGATAAAGATTTCTAGCATCAGCAATGACCTCAGATGAGTTCCTTCTAGCATTGACATCCTGCTTTCACATGGTTTCCTTCTATTCCTTTTCCCTGACTCCCTATTCTGACTTAGATGGCCCTAATCTATGCACTCAATACATGCTCTGCTACATTGTTCACAGCATATAGACAATATACCATAATTTTGTTTTTGTGTTTATAGCCCATACTAGAGGGTAAAGTTTCTCCAGGGAAGCCACGGGGTATCACCAACATATAGCATAGTGTTTGGCATATTAGTAGATACTCAATAAATGTTTGTGGAATGGATAAATGAATGGATGTCACATCACTGTGGTATGTCCCAGGAACAATAATTACTCCATTATCAGCTTTGCTGAACCCCTATGCTAAACACAGATGCACCATTTCCTTGAGGGAAAGAACCAGAAAAGTGTTTGGGTAGAGAAGAAAGGATGGATGGGATCCTCCCTTTGGTAAAGAATGACAATTTGAACAAATAATATCTAATTATATATGAGAAAAATAATTCTGTGGAGCACCTATGGATTTCTACTTCCAGTTGTGAAGGCAAGTGCTCTATCACTAGTTAAATTCCAAATGTCCATTTGTGTTTTTAATATGTTATCAGTGGTTATATTTGAAGTTATTTTCTTCCTTCTGCTTCAGTATTTTCTCATGCTCCTACAGTACACAGATATTATACAGATGATAAACATTTATATGCATAAAAATGTATAAATAATATAAATTCAAATCAATGTCAATGTATACTTAAGTTTTAAAAAGCTCCTCAACCGCTTTATGACACGTACTTTGAACCAAAAATGGTATAGGATTCTGACTCTTGTTCACGCATCATGAACTTGTCCTGGCCCCTCCCAGATCTAGAGAACCAAGATCTACGGGAGAGAGATGCAGGCATGCATATTTCCGACAGACTTCACAGGTCACGCTCATACCCAGGCAGGTCTGAGAATCACCATGTATAGAACACATGAAGGTTCAAGACCCACGATCTTAATTCAAAAACTAGGACTCCACCCAGTAATTGCATTCAGTGACTTCATTCATAACTTGTAGGTGGGAAAGTAATCATTAGTTCAGGAGGAAGATGGGTGAAAGGAGAATATAAAAAGAATAGGATTTCTCAGGGTGACTACTGAGCGCAGTTTAATCCAGATCCAAAGTATCTGTTAAGTGAAGACAATGGGTAAGAGAGGATTTATCAGGCTTATTTCAAGTTTATCTTGCTTTTTCAGTATTTCTCATTGCTAAGCAGTAATTTCTTAGAGGATTACCTCCATTAAAACTCACCCTCTTATCCTTTTTGCTAGCAATTCTTTCTAAAATATATAAAAGCTTATTTCAATTTTTAAGAAGCTAGTTAGTTAATCAAATGGATATTCAAGTTCTTTTGCCTGGTGTCCTTTGCTAAAGCTGACATTGAAATAAGGGCCTATAGCATATGCACTTGAGCTATTAACCATGCCTGCTAACCATTTATCTTCCTTTTATTTTCCAAACTCAAAAGCTGAAATTCTGTTAGCCTGCCACTTTATTTTTATTCACCATATTGCATTTGAACAGCATCCCTATTATATTAATGTAATAGATCATCTCTGTAATTGAGTGTGAGTACTATCACTTGGCACCCTTCTAGAGTTATTAATTTCAGTGTATTCATTGTACTTTTGAATGTAGCTGCACAGTAAATAATGCAAGACAAGGAGGCTTTAACCTATTCCCAAAGCCTACAACAACAGTATAAAGCCAGTAGTGTATTAACTTAAAAAACAGATCAATCTTATCTTGTAAAAAGGAGATAAAAAGGTAATTCTATCAGTAAGGACAACCATGCTTAAGGCTGTAAACCATACTTGAGCATATAAAGAAAAGGCTGGAAGCATGTTTTAAATTTTGTTTCCTGTTCTCGGAGAAAGTCTTCAACTCAACGGACATTTTTTAAAAAAAAGTGGATCCAGTTGGCCAGTATTTCTTCATGCTGACAATGGTGAGAAAGCATAAACCCAACAATGTCATCTCATAGCACTTGAAAAAGGGCTTTAGTACACATGAAAGTGAAAATTAATCGAATGCTTAAGTATTGCCATTACACTACCCACTGATATCCTAAGTATATGAACTAAGCAGAGAACATAACAGTGTTCATCAGAAGACTAACACAACAGTTCCTTAAACCAGCAACAAAATTCAATGCGAATTAAGTATCTGCAGAGCCATGTATGAAAGATAACCCAAGGACTGTCCTAAAGTCTTTGAGAAAGGCAATCAGCGTCATTGCAAACCATAGACCCAGGCAAGCCAAGTGGGTCATGGGCTCTTTGTGTTGTTGGTTTGCCCCCTTGGGAGCTTCCTGGGTGAGATCTGAAGCTGGCCTCCATAAGCAGAGAGTGAGGAGGGACCGAAGAAAGATGCAGGCCCCTCCAGATGGGCAGATGGCAGGTTTAACAAGCAAGGGAACTTACATACAAGGCCTGTCTTGGCCAGCACAACATGGGTGGATGTCCGCATCCGCCGGCCAGTCTGGGAAGTCATGCAGAAGCCTTAACTTGTTCTAGTCACCTACGCAGCCCAGAGGGTCTCAACACCACAGGGCTCTCTCAAGGATGGTTCTCTCAAAATGGCTCCAGCTGTGGGAATGGTGGGTGGAACATACATTCAGAGGGCGGGGAGGGAGTGAGGAGTTGCCAAATACCCAGAGGGCAACCAGAGGTCAGGCCCCCTCAGGGGCCTCCCCCAACCTATCATCCCTCCTGAGCAGCTCTGACAATCCTATTCGTCCCCCCCATCACAATGTACCCTGAGTGGTCAGCAAGGGGTTTCCCTAGCACGGAGGTGGCTCATTTGATGGCTACCTGGCTGCATGGGAGGCACATCCTACAGCAACAATACAGACACAGGCAAGAGAAAACACAGGTTAAGACTATGATTCCCAAATTCAGTGACAACTATTTCCACCAAGAGCCTCATGATCTGAGCTATTAATTTACCAAGTCCTCTAGGCTGGAGGTCAGATCATTCAGGGCATTTGCCTCTGTCCTTGTGTGACTTAATAAAGATGATACATTACAAGACTCATCAGGTGTGAACCGACAAAATTCTGTTTGGATAATGCCACAGGTGCGTCCTTGTTAGGCAATGATAATGCGCAGGCTCTCCTGATTTAGAGACAGTTTTTCTCATTACAGTCTGTCTTGCCAATGGGTTTCAGCCTAGGCAAGTTCAGTATGGATTCAATGAGACCAGAGAAATGACAGTGGAAAGTTCTTGGAGTGAAAGTGTTATACCCAACTTTATTTCCACGGTGGCAGGTCAGTCACTAGAATCCCATCCACTCAGAGCAAGTCTGCATGCAGCAAGCCCGTCCCTGCCTCTGGGCCTCTCTGTCCTCACAGCCGTCTCAGTCTCTGTCCTTGGCGCTGCCACCACTCCAGTCTCATCTCTGCTCTCCTGCAGCCTTGCAGCCGTGTCACCGTGTCGCCCAGAGCACTGGGCAGAGTTCTTTATATAGAGTCAATAACCACATATTGCCCACACATGTGTAGTGAGCTAGCTGACCAGGACCAGGTGAGAATCCTGGCTACAGGAACCTTCAGTTTATCCACACAGACATTTCAGGGTCCCGTCAAGACAGGCTTTGTCACCTATCATTTATAGCTTGTTTTGTGAAGTTAGCAGGGGCTTCTCTGTGTGCTGACATCCTCTATACCAGTGAGACAAAGAAGGTGGTCAGATGATTGTTCCAGTGGAAAACAGAATGTGCCCATCTGGCCCTGAGGAGAGGGCAGTTGGCAGCTGTTGTCACCACGGGGCAGATTCTCCCCTGTGCCCAGGGAAACCCAGGCTGCAGTGGCCCAACTACCCGGGGGGAGCCGTGGCCAAAGGTCTGTGCCACACAACCACTGGGTCCCATTACTACCCAGTAAATACCTGGCTGATCAGTGTCGAACTAGTCACTGCCCTTCAATGTGACAGAATGACTATAGTTCCAGTGATATTCATCCAATATTCCTAGAACAATTGGGTTGGCTCTGTTTAGAGTGATTCTTCTGTTTCCAGCATAGGGGTGCCAGGTGCTCTAATGTCCATAACCTGGATGAGACACATGAACCCATCCCAAATCTAAGCCTAGCCACTCATGGCTCTAATGGTGGTATTCAGGATTCTTCTGGTCAATGGTGTGATGGGTTACCTATGTGGTATATTTGACAGAAAAAGAATACTCATGTCAGTGTTACTGAGAGTCTGCATTACAGGCCAGGTTTCTTGATCCCTATTGGTGAAACCAGATGAATTAGGAGTCCTAGTCTTAGCTGTTTCTTCATTAATGTGCTGCTTTAGGGACTTCCAGTCCCCTCCCTGGAGTGGTGATATCCATCCATAGCAATCCCGACGAGCTAGAGGGGCAGCTGAAGGGCTGATTCCCTCTTCAGGCATATGAGTGGACCCACTGCAGAAAGGTATTTTCCATCAGGTGCCCATCCTGTGACCAGACACCCCAGGAGCTGCAAAAGTCTATGGCTGAAAAGACAGATATTTAGTAGGAACTTATATGGGAAGGTCTTCCCCTTGTATACGACTTACACTTGTGGACAGATCCTTAGATGTTCAGATGGCCGCAGCTTTGGGAATTTGACCTGGTTGTGCTTACTATACATGTTGGCCAGGGGAGGCAGCATTGTCCGAGATAAGATGGTCTGGGGGAGGGGTGTACCAGAACCACACCCCATTTCTCCCCCCTTTCAATAGTACTTGTTCCATTCCATGTGTACTGAGTTTCAGCAGGTCTGGCTTGCAGCAGGACAAGGGAATGTGAGTGGAGATTGAGTAGTGACCCCTCACTCAGGAAGACAGAGTAATTCACCCATCTGGGTGAATGCCCATTGCAAATTCCAGTAGATGATGCCTTTCTCAGGTGTCTTGCCAATGAGTTTCAGCCCCAGGCAAGTTTACTGTGGATTTAGTGAGACCGAGGAATGACAATGGATGTTCTTGGGGTGAAAGGCTTTATT
Organism: Smutsia gigantea; assembly: GCA_032199065.1. NCBI lineage: Eukaryota > Metazoa > Chordata > Mammalia > Pholidota > Manidae > Smutsia > Smutsia gigantea. The sequence continues at coordinate 105,273 of JAVSCE010004778.1, forward strand.
ATCCGGCTTGTTCTCTTGGCAATAGGCGGAGCCCTAGGATTACATCTGCACCCAGCCGTCTGCAGGTCTGTAATCCTCCTTTGTCTCCATCTCCACCCAGAGCCCTGGGCAGAGCTCTTTTTATAGTGACTCAGTCAATACTAGCTCATTGCCTATGGGTGTGGAAGCGGTAGCCTAGCAGCCAGCCAGTTACATGTCAGGTGGTTTAGGGTCCAGTGAGGGTCCTGGCCACGGGAACCTTTGCTTTACCCACACCAGGCATGAGAGAATTTGTTGTTCTCGGAAGCATAGCACACTGACCTGTGATAAGAGTCGGGCAATGGCTGTCTCCCACAACTCCCGTACCTTCACGGATTTGGGTGTCTCAGCAAGGGTCTCCAGTCTGCCATGTAGGGCAACAGGCTTTATTAACTGATCATTCAAGTGTATCAAAGCCTGTGACAGTACTTGACTCCACCTGGTCAAGGTGGCTTTACCTGTTAGTAATTTAATCTGCTGTTTTAATGTTACATTTTTTTTTCTATGAAACCTGCTGCTTGAGGGTTATAGAAGAGAAGGGACCTCCATTCAGTGTCATGGTCTTTTGCCTAGTCTTGTATACCATGACTTTTGAAATGTGATGTCCCAATCATGATCTGTTTGATGAAGGAATCTGTCCATGATGCAGCTTCTCTAGCACCGTGATGGAGGCAGCCTGGTTTGCATGGCGACAGGGAAGAGCCTGACTTAGGTCAAATATGGTGTCCAAACATATGCCCAAGACGTTTAGAACCTCAGTCAGAGGAATGGGGCCAGTATAATCAATTTGCCAATCTCTCACCAGTTGACAACTTCAGTGAATGACCCCCGACTCCTTGGAGTGGCCATCCTCTTGGAACAGTCCAGCATCCTTGGCACTATACCATTTCATCTGGGTACTATGGTGGCCACTATTTCTGTGTACCCAATCTGCTGTATCTACTGAATGGTCAGTTCCTAGGGCTTGTACCCATCTGGGAGATGCCCAGATATGTAATCTGTTTTATTAACCTTTTTACCTTGTCAAAGATAGCATGTTGTTCTGAATCCCAGTCCAACATGTGTTCTTTATCAGGCACTGTAAGGGACCAAAGTACCATGCCAGGTGGGGAATAAAAGTTCTCCAAACCCCCCAACTCCCTACAAGGGCTTGCATCTCCTTCATGCTCTTCGGGGTTGGATAGGCTTGCATCATGTCAATCACAGCTTCTGAGACATGTCTTGCCTGACTATATGACTCCCAAAAACTTTATAGTGATGACTGGGCCCTGGTTTTTTTTGTGGGTCCACTGCTTATCCACTCCCTTGAGGATGTTCCAGCAAAGTCTGCAGAGTGTCCTGCAGCAGACACCAGTTGTCACATGTTAACATTTTATCATTAATGTAATGAGCCCATTTTATTGACGTGGGGAAGGAGAAGAGGGAGAGGTCTCAGGCTACCATCCTGTGGCATATCGTGGGGCTCTGTGGGCAGGCTTAGGGGAGAACTTGAAAGGTCCCATCTCCCTCCCACAGGAAGGCAAATTGAGCTTGTGATTCATCAGCTAGAGGTGTATTGAAAAAAGCACCGCTAAGTCCAGTAGAGCATGGCACACTTCTAGGACCGTGGCCAAGGTATCTAAGAGGCTAGTGAGATTGCATGGATTGGGGGCACTACATTGTTCAATTCTTAGCGGTCCACAGTTGTCTGCCTAGAGCCATCTGGTTTTTTTACTGGTCATACCCGGCTGTTGAAAGCCCCATGGGCAGGGCCATGCCATATCCACTGGGTGAAGTTCTTGGAGAGTTTCTTCAATTTCCTTATGCCCCCCAGGCAATTTATATTGTTTGAGTTATCACTGTTTGCCAGGAGCATTAGACTCCATGGTTTCCCAGTTGGTGTTATCCCTCAGCATCAGTTTAGTTACTCTAACCTGGATGCAGCATTCACTGATAGAGGTTTATAGAGTTTGACTTTATAGGATATCAATGCTCAGTATATTCTCTGGTGTTGGAGAGATAAATGCTTTGTATTTTGTGGAGGAGAACATCCAATTTTCAATGTCAAAGGGAACTTCCTGACCATAACTGCTTGACTTGCATAACCATCAGTGACGCTGGAGGCATCAGGAAACTTCTGAGGGTCAGCACATATTAATGTACACTTAGCTCCTGTGTCGACCATCACCTCTTGCTTATTTCTGAGACCAGAGAGAGTGAGCTCAACGTGAGGCCTCCAATCACCTCCCGGTGGCCCTCATTTGGAGCCAGTCGTGGCCTGCACCCTCTATCTTGGGCAAGGAGGCACCCATCCTGAGCAGGACCATAGCCCTGGAGCTTCAGCTGGGGTAGGCAGAGCATCAAGGACAGCAGGGACATGTGGGGAAGATCTGAGCTGTTCTTCAGGTTTAAGGCTTTCCACAGGCCAATCAACACAGCTTTGGGTTGCCAGTCTCTTTTCAAGTGGGGTCCCAGGAGCAGTGAAGTCAAATCACATTTGCTTCCTGGTTACTTCTATCAGACCCTTCTCAGGGGATTGAGATAGGTTTTTGACTCTGAATTTCCTCTCTGTCTTGGGTCTTTTCCAAAGCCTTACATTCCCAGGATTTGTCAGTTTCCCCCAGATCAGGAGAGGATTTCCCAATTCATAAATGTCTTATCCCACACCTAGGCAAGGCACGGACACTGGTGTCCCACGGCAGTTGCTAGAAGCAGACTGGAGTATCTTAGCTTTTGTTTCTGTAGTAAATGTAGCTTGATCAAGATATTTAAAGACAGGGGCATAAATAGCCTGTCTCATTCCTAGGTCACTAAGAATTTGTTGTGCACTCCCTGATTTCCAGGGTTCCTTGTGTCCAGGGAAACCCCCTTCATTGGCTCAAGCTTCTGGATAGAGTAATCCAATCTAAAATAGACTGAGCACATGGAATCCCCCAAGTGCCATGCAGGAGCTACCTAAGGACAGGGTATATGGTGAGGTTGCTCATTTTCTCTGCCTCCTACAAGGTCAGAGAAATACGGCTGCCCCTCATTTCCCATAGCCATACTAACTGTGCCTGGATACTTGCCCTGGCTTTTGCTGGACCTTGCAAGCTGTCTCAGTAAGCTCAGCAGGAGTATATTCTCTCATCATGCGTGTTTCCCAAATTGGGGACTATCCTACTGGCTGGAGTTGTGGCTGTATTTTTGCTTCCCTTTCTATTAAGGGTCAGAGATATGGGGCAAGTTGTCCATTTTCATGTCACCACAACATCCTCCTCTTCATTCTTCACTTCCCCAGTAATTCCACCTCTCAGTGTCCCAATTAGGCTTGGTCGCAGTTCTTAGACCTAATGTGTGGCAGCTCACGCCCTCCTAGCTTTGCAAATTTACACACTAAGTTCTCCAACTTACTGTCCTGCTCTTCCACCTTGTCTGCCAGCTGTGAAACTCGCAGAGTAGTGAAAACCTCCACGTCCTTCTCTAACCTCAGCTCTCCTTCCAACTTTCTAATTCAAGCTTCAGCCTTTAGTTGGGCATCTGTGGCCTAATTGCCCATAGTAGATGCCAGCCAACTGTGGCAGCCATTCATTTGCTTCCTTTTTTTTGCCACCATGCCCTATTCGTAGTTCCTCAAAAAAATGCATTCAACTATCCAGTGTTTGGGGGGAGTCCCTGTACTGATGTGATGGTTGACAAGCATCTAACATATGAGCTCCCTCTCCACACAGAGGTCAGTGATGAAATACCAATGAAACCTTGGGATTTCTCCTTCAGGCCATGTCTTTTTCCCAAGATCTGCTTCTTGGTCACCTGGCTGGTTTACCAATTATTGGTTCAAAACCTGGAGAGCTTCTTGGGTGAAATCTGAAACTCATCCCTGTACAAAAGAGGAGGCCAAAGAAAGAGTCAGACCGCTCCGGATTGGTATGTGGCAGCTTTGATAAGCAAGGGAACTTACACACAAGCTTGTCTTCAGTGGCCACAGGACAAGAAGATCCCTGCACCCACTGGCCAGAATCTTCAAAGTTTGTATCGAAGTCTTAACTGGGTTTAGTCACATACACAGTCCACTTGGTCCCAAGAACAATTTACTCCCTCAAGGCTATGCACGTCCTTGAAATGGCACAGGCTGTGGATATGCTGAATGGAACCTACATTCCAAGGATAGGAGGGGTTAAGGAGCCTCCAACTGCCTGGGTGCAGCTCAAGTGTCAACTTGTAGTCACATCTTCTCAGTGACCTCCTCCAACAATTGTGAGCTCCTTAGAGTGGAAACTGAAACTGCTTCCTTCTCCTTTTCCTAAAGCACAGCTCAGTGCTAGGTATGCAGAAGGAGTTAAATTATATTAAGTGGATAAACCAACTACAATTTTTAAATATCATCAGTCTGCTACAGCATAGCTAACAATTCCCAAACCACAACTCTTTTGAGTGAAACACATGTAGGTATGAGATAACAACACAATGTCTAACATGCTTTTTCTCCTTTGTTGTGTAGCAATAGAGCAGCTGCAGATCAGAGTTGGAAGAAATGAGAAAATCAGATACCTTCTCCATGCAAAGTCATTCATAGGTATAGCATAGTATATATCATGGTGGCATTACAGGTAACTGAGAACTGAAATCCATATAACAATGTAAATAAAGGAACTACTGTTATATGCAACTACATGGATTAATTTCAACACAGGTATTGTACGGCAAACAAATCTAGGCCAAAGACAAGTCACTTAGCCTCTTTTTGCCTATTTTTTGACCTCTAAATAGGGTTAATGATAATATCTACAGCATAGGTTTTGTGAAGATTGAGTAGTCTCTGGTGTAAAGATAGCATGAAATAAATGTTAATCGTCATCAAAATGATGGGAATGATTTGGACTAAGGCCCTCCCTGAGGTCAGAAAGCTGCTTCTGCTGGCCTTGGAGAAGAAAGCTGCCATGTTGTGAGAGGGCCCGGGAGAGGGCCCCACAGCAAGGATCTGCCAGGGGTCTCCAGGAGCTCCGACTAGCCTCCTATCTGACAATCAGGAAATACGAGTGGAACCTCAGTCCTACAACTGCAAGGAACTGAATTCTGCCAATACATGAGCTTGGAAGAGAATCTTGAGCTCCAGAAAGAAACACAGGCAGGTTGACACCCTGATTGCAGTCTTGCGGAGAACCCAGTGGAGCAGTGCCTGAACCCCTGGCCCACAGACACCAGGAGATAAAAAAAAAATGTGTGTTGTTATAAGCTACTAAATTTGTAGTGATTTGGACCTTCCATTCCATAACTATGCATGGCCTCACACTCATCCTAGAACTCTTCAAATCATCTCGTACAGTGGCTCTTAAATTCCAGGGTGCATCAGAGTCACCTGAAGAGGTCAGAACAAAGAAGGTGGAGCCCCAGCACAGACATGCTGATCTATCAGCTAGAGACGGGGTCCAGGGCCCTGTGAGCCTGACAGTTCCCCAGGGGATCCTGTCATAGCGGATCTAGAAACCACGCTTTGAGAATCATAGTCTACTGTTTACCTCTATGCACTTTAAATGCCCTCAGTACCAAAATACTATGAGAACATAAGCATATGATAGAAACAAATGGTTGGCTTCCTTTCATATTGAAGGCTTTCACAAAAGAGAAAAGAGCAAGAGAAGACAAGTTTATCAAATGGCATTTATTAAGCTTAATACCTGCTTTTCATTAAGCCCCAATTCCCATTACTCCTGGGGCAGGTGAGCAAATGTTTATTTCCATAGATGAACTGATCCATAACTTTTCCCATATTATAATTTACATCCCTCTCCTTCTGTACTATTTTCATCACAGTGGCCTGATTTATAGTAGAAATTGTTAAAATGTCATAACTGATATTTATACTTGAATTGTTAAAATACCACATTCAATACTCTTAAAGAGAGTTCAATAAACTTAAAACTGAATTGATAATTATGGATTAAGTTAATAATATCCCTGTTGTCACTACCCAAACAATTCAATACAAACATTTAAAAAATGAATTACAACTAGTCATTAGAATATCATCAGGGAGCTATGAATTTGCTACTTATCTGTTTTAGTATAAGGCTTACTAGCTGTGCCAATACCCTATGGGTCTAAAAGACAGTATACACATCAAGAGAATAACATATTCCTAGGTTTTTTATGTTTGATGTTCCAATTTGTTTAAATATAAAAATCTCCATCTTTTGTCTTCATTTTCTATAAAGGACATTTATTTATTTATTTATTTATTTATTTATTTATTTATTTATTTATTTATTTATTTTTGCAGAAGTGCTTCTTCCTATACTGGCAGCTTCCAGGTAACTGCAAAATGGTAAGAACTACATCATTTAATGAATATTCATATCAAAGAGATATTTATAACTTTTTCATGTCATTGCTCCTTTACCCTTCCCAACACACGCTTTGAAAATTACAATGAAATTGCAATCCTGAAGGAACTACCTTCAATTCTAATACTAGGCTTTAAAATACAAAACAATAGACCTTCAAATTAAAGAGGAAAAGAAATTAGAAATAAGTATTTGTGGGAGGAAATCACATTAGCAAATCTAAGATAAAAGAATTAATACAGGGAAGAAAGTTGAGAATTAAAAGTAGCATAATAATTTGCTTAAGGAAATATAAGAATAATGAATAACATAATACTAACATTAAGACATAAGCTCTGCAGAGGTAGGTCTTTATCTTTTTCTTTATTAATATGTTCCCTATTTCTAGAATATTGAATGGAGAGAAGTCCAGAATGTTTGTTGAATAAATGAATGATTGGATAAATGCTTGAAGTATTGTGTGTTTCAGAAAATCGATCATCATTCTCCCAGTCATACAAACACACATGTGATTCTTTATGTACTCAGGACTGACAATCTGCACTGTGGAAATGGTTCCTATTCCAGCACAATGCACTAGATTCTAACATAGAAGTGAAAAACATAAAATCTTGGTGTCCAAATGTCCACCATCTGGCACAGAAAAGCCAGATACATAAATACCTCTCGTATAATGGGATAAATGAAAAAATAGTTAGATGTAAGTATTTTCAGGCCACAGACTAGTTGAAAAAGCTACAAATAAATGATAGCATTTAAGCATTATCTAAAATGATGAGTGAGAGGACAAGAGCATGGGCACCCAACGTAAAGGTACAGAAACATCAAAGTTCACAGTGGTTTTGAAAACAGTACCTGTGGATTTCAAACATTTTAACTGTAACCTGGAAAAAGAAATACACACATGTAATATATATATATAATATGTATATATATATAAATATATATATTATGCTTAAGTTTTATGAAATAATACCTTCACTCATTTTACATATTTGAAATTTTCCTTTTGTTTAAGTGCTGGTGAAGACGTATGAAATCAATTTCAAGGTCCATTGTTTGAAAAACACTGGATTTGAGCATTGTGTAGATGTGACAAGCAGACCACTGAAATGAAAATACAAAGAACACGCTGCCAGCACAGCTCCAAGTCTTCTCGCATCCAGGTGGTGTGCTGCTAAGCTGCAATGCTTAGAGGACTATGATTAAGGCCCCTTTCCCACTTAAAACAACTCACTGTGGTAGAAAAGATAAGAAAATAAATCCCTTTCTATATCAAACCAAACTGCAGGAAGGGAAAGTACCATAGGCCATTTCTCCTCTTCTTTGGGCATAATATTTAGGGGATACTGTTATTCTATTTAGAAGGATTAAGAGTGTTTGAAAATGAAATGACTCTCATATCTGGGAGCATCATGAATTCAATCTATATCCGGGTTTGCCAGAGTCAAATTTTCATGCCGACTGTAAAGAGCAAAACATTTCTTCTCCTTCCTCTATGAATAACAATGTTTCCACAATAGTCTTCACTGAATACTATTTATTAAACACACTGTGTGTGCCAGACTCTGTTCTAGCGGTAGGAACCACAACAGTGGGAAAACAAAGTCCAAGTGTCTTGGCGTTTATATTTACAGAAAGCAAATAGACAAATAAACTAAGTAAAAATAAATAATGATAACAGCTATGAAGGAAATAAACAGTGTCTTGGGCTAGAAAATAATATGTAAAGTAGCCAGGGAAGACCGTTTTCAGAAGGTGATATTTAAATTAAGAGTTGCTGGATAAGGAAGTGCTAATAAAGAGAAAAATAGTTCTCCAGGCTCTGAAAGAGCTAAATGAAGACCTGAGACAGGAAAGAGGTGCGTTATTAAAAGCCAGTACATCTTGAGCCCAGTGAGGAGTTGGGAAGAGTGGTATGAGTTGAGATAGGAAACTACTTGAAGTTACTGGATTGTTCAGTAAGTAAAAATGGAAATTACTGAAGAAGGATATGGTTAATTTGGGTTTTTAAAAGCTCAATTCTTGTAGCTATACAGAGAATGGACTAGATAGGGGTATGATTAGAAGCTGAGAGATCTCTTAGGAGACTGATTTCCAGGCAAACAAAAACGGAACATTAGACTAGTGCTGGCAATGGAAAAGGGCTTAAGATATATTTTGGAGGTAGTGTAACAGGTAGAAAAAGCTTGGCATCTCTGCCTCCATAGTGTATTTGTCTCCCTTTGCTGCTTTAACCTTTGGATCAAAAGGTCCAAAAAAAGGAAAAGGGCTTCTGCTCAACCCTGTGGCCATGCACATAGGCTTGTTAATCATCAAAAGGAATTTTACCAACAGTATGAGATTTCTGCAAACGGTTCCTTACCCAAAGCTCACCTCCCAGAGGAGATAGGGAAATGTGTATGAAAATAACGATTGCCCTGTCAAAGATTTATAGGACCTAGGTCAAGAAGAGTCAACTAACCAAGGACAAGGGTTTCTTGGCTTTCCTGGGACCCTCGTTGGGGCCCAGATGTCTGCAGCCTTCAGACAGTCCCCAATGCCTCTCCTCTTGCTCCCCTTTTTCCTAGCACAAAAGAAGCTTGAAATCAACCCGGAGTTTAGGACATTAGTCTGCCATTTTTACAGTCTGCTGGCTTTCTGAATAAAGTCGCTTTCCTTGCTCCAACACCTTGTCTCTCTACTTATTAGCATGGCATGTGGCAAGGGGAACGAGTTTAGACTTGGTAGCAGTAGAGCCAGGAAAACTTGTATTCAGAATTTTCTTGAGACCACAAGTAAGTGAATTAAAAATTAGGTAGAGGAGTGAATGCATTTAAAAGGGGAATAAAAAAGATTTTGAGAAGGAAAGAATGGGAGAAGTATACACTAAGTAATAGCCTATAAGTAACATATTAAAAGGGTCACATTTGCCACTTGAATCCTACATCCTGCTCTGGGCCTCTATTTTCTTAAAATAAGATATAAACTGGTCAGAATGAGAAAGGAACTGCTCTGAAAATTTTTAGCCTTAAGTGGTTGAGCCCAGGCCACTAAAAAGAGATAATTTAACCAATGAAAATAATGAAGCAAGATTTAGCTGAGATCATTTTAGTGAGAAACAATGGTTCTCACTCTCAATGCACATTCGAATTCCCTGGGGAGCTTTTAAAACTATATGCCCAGGATCCTCCGGAGTGGTTCTGCTTTAATTAGTTTCGGGTGGGACACAGGCATCGGTATTTTTAAAAGCTCCACAGAGGATTGTAATGAGTAGCCAGAACTGAGAGCCCTGAGTTAGAAGTAGGGCTGAGGATATCAGGTCGATAAACCTATCCATTAAATGAGGGGCTAATAAGAGAGAACAGGGTGAAGGACCTTTTCCCTCAGATAAGGAATACAGACCCATTGGTTTGAGACTACAAGAAAAGTCACCCTTCTTTATGATTTTTTTTTTAAGCTGGGAGAAATGTTATTCTCACCTTGTTAGGAGCACAGATACTCAGACATCACCCATAGCTTAAAATATATTTTATTTCCATTATGAAAAACAAAGAAGGAGGAAATTAACAGCTGATGGTTGACTAAAAGAAAAGTAGAAGAGGAAGAGGGAATACCAGTCTTTTCCAGACAAGGAGACACACAGGAAATAACAGGGTGTTGCAGTGTGAAAGTGATGACAAAGGGATGAAGGATTCAGTTATTTCTGAGAAAAAAAAATTCTAAAAGGTTACTAGAATACACCTGTCTGGGTTTCATATCACCTTTGCTTTGCACCTGCTTAGTCTGAACCCTTCCAAAATTTAACTCTTGAATGAGTCACGGACGGAATTACCAAGGAAAGAGTGAGAGACAAGTAACTATTCTCCTTAAATAGACCAGAACGTCATTCTTCAACTGTCATGAAGCGTCCTTGTTGCTGGGAGTGAGTGGGTAACTGAAAGCAGGAGTCGTTACATCCGTAGCCCTGATCATGCAATTCACCTGTGGTCTCATTGCAATCAGAACCAGTTTTGCATTGTCAGCTGTTTACTTTGTTCTATTAATGCCTTCTTTGCACACTAACTCCACTCGAAACAGAAGAGAAAAACGTGCAGGGCAACTTCTAAATCTCATGTCTGGAGAGTGCCAAGAGCTGCAACGGTCCAAGTGAGGTGGTGTGCGAAGGGGTGGTGTGCGCAGATACTTCGATGGAGAAAAATCTGGGAGTTGAGCAGACAAAATAAAACGTGGATTTGTGGTCTCAATGGGTGCCTCCCCTTCAGGAAGGTAGTGAAATCAAGAGAACCTCGGGAGCGTACAGAACAGCATTTGGGCATGGTGGGTGGGAAACGGGTTCTTAGGTAGCAGGGGAGCAGCTTCAAGAGCTCCTAACCTTGAAGAGCCCCGGCGACCCAGCGGGCAGCCGGGAGCGCGAGCGCGAACTACAAGTCCCAGAAGCCCTCGCCTCCCGGAGCCCGCGCGGAGCCGCGCAGCGCCCGCCGGGAGCCGGCCCGGACCGCCAAGATGTCGCAGCCCAAGAAAAGAAAGCTTGAGTCGGGGAGCGGCGGCGAAGGAGGGGAGGGAACTGAGGAGGAAGATGGCGGAGAGCGGGAGGCGGCCCCCACGCGCCCGCAGAGGACTAGGCGGGAGCGGGACCAGCTGTATTACGAGTGCTACTCGGACGTATCCGTCCACGAGGAGATGATTGCGGACCGCGTCCGCACGGACGCCTACCGCCTGGGCATCCTGCGGAACTGGGCAGCGCTGCGGGGCAAGACGGTGCTGGACGTGGGCGCGGGCACCGGCATTCTTAGCATCTTCTGTGCCCAGGCCGGGGCCCGGCGAGTGTACGCGGTGGAGGCCAGCGCCATCTGGCAGCAGGCCCGGGAGGTGGTGCGGCTCAACGGGCTGGAGGACCGGGTGCACGTCCTGCCGGGGCCGGTGGAGACGGTGGAGTTGCCGGAGCAGGTGGATGCCATCGTGAGCGAGTGGATGGGCTACGGACTCCTGCACGAGTCCATGCTGAGCTCTGTGCTCCACGCGCGGGCCAAGTGGCTGAAGGAGGGCGGTGTTCTCCTGCCGGCGTCCGCCGAGCTCTTCGTGGCTCCCGTGAGCGACCAGCTG